>PVJL010004053.1:0-101626 GCA_004026885.1 Lyroderma lyra
AAAACGCCCTCCTTCCTTATCTTCCGTCGGGCCTGCCAAGTCACACCTGAACAGTCGGTTAACATCTTTCTAGCGTGTGGTGCTCCAGAACTGGGTCGGTTCAGACCCTTTCTTACGCTCGCATTTAAATCTGACGGTTCATTTTCCTCCAGTTCCTGGCATGCTGTCCCCACGCACAGACAGCGACCACCTAACTTGGCCCAGGCCTCGCAGCTCACAGGGGCACAAATCACCCCTGAGACTCTGCCACTGGCCTTGAATCAGACAGATAAACCCCTCCCCATGCTGGTCAGCCCCACCGGCCAGCACCGAGAGGCCAAGATGGGATTCTTCCGTCCCAGGGCTAGATGTTTGATTACCCTTATTATCTTAGCTTGCTTGGCTATAAATTTTATTAGTGGCCATAAAATTATCCATCCACAGCATTTGACTCAGTGACCTCTTGCAAAAGAGAATTCCACACACTGGCGCTGCACAGGGCCCCAGAGAGCCTCCTTTTCCTCACCCTGGATTTATGGCCTCCCCTCATCCAGAGTTCTGCCCTGGGTGATGAGACTCAGCAAACAGAAGAGGCTGCTCCCACTCCCTGATACCCGTTATCAGGACTCAAATCTGGGCCCCCCAAGACTGTTTTCTTTTATTCTTTGTATTGCTAGAAGGCAAAGGGGCAGGGCCACCCCCATGCTTTAGAAAAGATGAAGGTGTAGGAGGAAGCCCAGGTTCAGTGGCATTTCTGATCTGATCTCTTCCCTCAGATCTCTTAGTTCCAAGACATGCAGCTCACGGCAGAAAGCTCCAATATTCTTTTCAAGAGCATCTTACAACAAATGCTAACATCTTCCCTTTAAAGTAGTATTTCTACCTCTGCATTTTCCTTCACCTTAGTGATAGGTTGAATCACAATAATTTTAATACTTAATCCTGAATTATGTTTTGTAGGGTGTTTCGGTGGCATGTCCAATGACATATAATGATACAAGGAGTCTAGTTGACACGATGAGATTAGCTTCCACCTGAGAGATGTTGGAGGAATGACACCAGGCATCCTCATGGATCATCATCATACTCATTGCCATTTCCGAGCCCCTAACCGTCAGCCAGGTTCTGTTCTAAGGGCTTTATATATGTGTTGCCATATTTAATCCTGAGAGCATCCCTTTGCATGAAGTAAGCACGATTATTGTCAAGTAATAGCTAAAATTTTGCCACGTGGAAAAACCCTGAAACAAGTTTCTATCCTGGAGCTTGTCTTGCTCTGATCACATCATCTGGAGCAAGTACCACTCTTCAACTGTGGCTCCCCCATTCAGAAAATGGGGTAACAACCAAAGATGTGATAAGGAGCAGAGAAAAGGATCGTCTGAATCATTTCCCAATGTGCCCCAGAAGCTCGCTTTATCCAGTGTTTTCTGTTTTGTTTTGTTTTGATCAAATGAAAGTAAAATCAAAGGGTCTGAATCTTGCTGTGACTGGCTTCACATTCAATTTGCAACTGAGCCAACCTAGACCGAGTGGAGTGGTCAAGAGAAAATCACAGCCCTCATCAGCCCAGCCCTGACCTCAGGCTTGGGCCAAAGGTTTCTCCTAGGTCAGCTGCCAGGGCCCGGAAGGACTAACTCGTCCTCCCTGTACTGAATCACCACAGGCTGCTCTTCTACTGGGGCAAGGTTCCCATTGCTTCTCACCCCTAAACACTCAACCAAAAGCCGGTGCCCACGGACGCACACTGACGATCAGGGCCAGCCCCCTCCTCCACGTGTCTCCTGCCACATTCTTACGATATCAGAGCATGCATTTGTCTTGTAACTGTCGTCTCCGGTCCTTCTCCCCATCCAGTGGCAAGCCCTGTGACATTAGTTGTTTTCATATTTTACGTGTGGCCCAAGACAATTCTCAGTGTCACCAGCATAGCACAGAGTCTGGATATGGAATATATCTAATAAATACATCAGTTAATACACTAACAAATACATGAAAATAAAAGTGAACTTAATTTAGTTGAACTGGGATTGCTGGAGCTTGTGTGTTTTTAAGGATAAGGTTATTTTCACCTGATTTTAAAAATTATGAATAAGGTGCATAAAAAGAAAGAAAAAGAAAACACAGACCAGAGACAAAGGGAAAGAAGCAAAGAAAAAAGAGGGCAACAGGAGCAAAGGGGAAGGAAGGGAAAGAGGAAAACAAAAAGAAATTTGCATCAAAAGATGAAAAAGGGGCATGAATACAGAGAATTGTCCCCCTCAGCAAGCCTGAGTGTGAGCACATGACCGCCACCGTGAGGGAGCTGGAATCCTCTGGAATCTGGGGCAAGGACGCCCAGGAATATGGTTTCCAGAGGCTGAGGTCCCCTACCTGCCCTGGTTCTCCCCGCTACCAGACAAGAGTTTCAGACCCCTGAGGCCTAGAACAAGCTTGTCCAACCCGGGGCCCCCAGGCGCATGCAGCCCAGCACGGCTTTGAATGCACCCCAACACAGATTCGTAAACTTTCTTAAAACATGATGAGAATTTTCTTCTTTTGAGACATTAGTTGTCAGCATATTTTATGTGTGGCCCAAGACAATTCTTCTTCCAATGTGGCCCAGGGAGGCCAAAAGATTGGACACTCCTGGCCTAGAAGATAAAATGTATGAACTGAGAAATTCAAAGATCCATGTCACAAAATTGAGTCATTCTCTTTCCCTTTTCCATTAAAAAAAGGGGAAAAAAAGTAGTTCTAACCTTTGAAGAAAAGGGCTGGAAATTCTGAGTATCTGAATACTTGCTTTATGTACCATTTGCAGAATGACACTGTTTGTTAGCTATATCTCCAACAGGAAACTCAATAAGATTAAGAGACTGAACATTAGATTACCTGGAGCTGATGTAGCATTTAATTCTCATACAGATCATGGCCTTTTCTATCCATGTTCAACCCGCCATGTTTTGTCTTAGAAAATATCACCACACATCTCTAAGAAGCAGGCCCTTCCACAGTGCATGTCACTGTTCACCTAAGTCTTGCCTAACACTTGGAAAACTTTCAAGAAAACCAGCAGTGTGCATTATGGCCTGGAATTTAAAATGTGCATTCTTTGTAGGCATCTTACTTCCTCATATTTTTCTTGAGCTCTTGGGAGAAAAGTGCAAAGGGACCTGTGACAAGACCCACCTCGAACTGCAGAATGGACAGTTTGCTAGATGCAAAAGCAACCTTGTACTCTGGGCAAAAGTGAGGAAACAAAGGTATGCATACACATACACACACACACATGTATGCACATACATGCACACATGCACCCACATGCACACAAGCATGTACCTCTCGGGATGCTGGGGGTGGCATAGCAGGAAGAGCCCACATGAGGCAGAGGGGTGGGGTCTGTAGGGCCTCAATCAACCAAAGACGGGCTTTTCCTTGTTTGGAGTCCTTCAGGAAGCTGGCAGCATTGAGGCTGGCGCTAGCTGGTAGGATTTATCCCACTCTGTCCTGGGCAGCTCCACCCAACAGCCACAAAGGAGAGGCCATCAGACCGGAAACAGTGTAATCCCCGCGCCCGGCAAAGTGTGTATATGCTTCAGGCCCCCCAGTGTAAATGCTGCACTGAATGATAAGGACCCACTGTGGGCCTGGCTTGGTTGATGACAGCACGAGGAACTCTCTCAGCCCTAATTTCCCCAGCTGGGGGAAGCCACAGGCCTGTGTCTGAGATGAAATTAGATAGTGCAACCGAATGCACTCTGTGGTTCTGAAAGTCATAATCCAACAGAAAGCTGGGACGTTTAGATAGATTCCTGTTCATCTTTAAAACATGTCTTTCATTTAATGTTCGTATGGCCTATATGCAAAAACATACAAACACATCAATGACGACAACCACAACCACAACAAACATTCCCCAGCATTGTCCCAAACCATCGGTGGTGACTAAGGGTCAGCTGGTTGTTCCAAAGCAATGTACAGGTTTTCATGGGTCCAGCTTGGAACTGACCTCACATCTTCTGTTTACCAACTGCTGAAATGTCAAATCCTACGCCATCCAAAAAGCAATTTCAAAAACTGTTAATGGAGCTGGAAAAGTCCTTAGGTATATTCTAAGCCAACTTTCATGTATCGATGTAAAGAGATAATGGCCCGGATTGGTGAGGTGAGTTGTCCAAAATCACACATCAAGTGTGTGTCATGGCAAGTTAATTACAGAACTTATTCATGCATATTTAAAAACTAACAATAGGACAGCAGACCTCTTAAATGACTGAACATCCCTGAAAGACAGAGACTCTAGAGGTTAGCGACAAGCCAGGAGCTCAGGTCTAGCCAAATGGCCAGCTGTGGAACCATTCTTTTAAAGTCAATTAACCTCTCTGCAACTGAACTTCCAAAATCAGAGATGTGCCATGGAGAATGTTAAATAAAAACACTCACCAGCATCCTCCTCTTCAAATAACAGTGCCTAAAGGCTCCAAACAAATGTGTTTAAAGCCTCTCTTTGAAAACCTGCACAGGAGTAGGCAAACATTTGTGGGGTGACCTCACATTACCTGGTGAAAGGGTTTGGTCCTCTGTCCATTTCCCTCTGAGTCTGGGATCACTCACTCTGTAAAGCTGGTCTTTTAAACTTCCACACCGTTCCTACCAGTCCAGAATTCAAAGCTCAACAGGGTTTCTTGATGGACAAATCTGGATCATTATCCTAGTTGTAACTGATTCTAATCCTGTCACCAGATCCGTGTCACACTTTGCATTTGATGGTCTTTCTAAACTGGTTCACCCAATTGATTTAGGTTATTATAATAATACAATGGACTTATTTATGTATGTGTTTTCACTGCGTGTTTCACTGCTAAAAATAACATTGAGAATGCTTTACAAGTTTAATGTTTTCTCCCATAACCTTAAATTCTCACATTTAGGAATATTTAAAAATCCTGGGCCTCACAAGGTGTAAAATTAAATTTCAAAATTAATTTTGCTATTGTCAGATTTCTTCAAATCCCTATAATTTTTGCAGCACCCTCTTGCTGTTAACATAATTAGCAATGAGACAAAGATTTTTCTGTGTGAGTTGACACCAGAGCATTGTCTAATCTCATTATGTCTTCACTAAATAAATATTCTACCTTTTTCTGTTGTGTCTGTAACATTCCATCCAGTGGCCTAATTTCTTTACTTGGGGGTTCTGCTCACATTTCTCCTCTGTTCATTTAAGATGTTGGTTTTTCTCTTCTATTGTACATGCCATGGCTTTTCCCAAAGCTCAGCTATACTTTCCACTTGTTCGAGCTTTATAATACGGGTCAGGCCCAGCAAAGTTAATACCAGCTAACTTATTGTGAGCAATCTAACTAGATTCCCCTAGCTAACAAACCAGAGCCAGCAAGACTGGCAGACCCTGATGCCTCAGGGATCCCAGCCAGGGGGCTTTATTCTCAGTCAGAGTTGGACCCGGGAGTTCGTCTCTTCCATAGCTGCCCTTTTGTCACAAAACTTGAGTCCCTGGAGTCTGCTCTTGAAAATAGAACCAATCTTTTGGGATTCTTGTCTTTCATACACACTTGAAAAGCTATTCATCCCATGCCGAGTTAAAAGACTACAAATCGGTCTCGTTGCAACTCCCTCAGAGTGGAATTATTCTCTTAACAACCTCTGGAGAGAAAGCAACAACACCAACATCTCAGCTAAGTCTGTTTATCATCTTCCTCAACTTCCCCAAACCACAAATCGACAAAGTAACGCTGAACTCTGCAGGGCTCCTCACACAGACAGTGCCAGGTTCTCAGGTCCAGAGTCTAGAATCCGCCAGGCTGTCTTAGAAAGAGACTGGTGGCCAAACACTACAATTTTCAAGATGAATTTAAAAACTTGTAGTAACCCCTTGTTAGCACAGACAGCAAGAGAGCCATTTTGGAAGGTCACTTCCATGAAAGCAGAAATAAATCTTGCCTTTGGAACACCTTTACTACTCTGAGTAACCTTCATGGAGTAAGTACTGAAAACTCTGCTATTTGATTTTCTACAGGACTTACCTTACATCGTCAGCCAGAGCAAAACATGGATGCATTTCCCGACTACCTTAAGATTCAGTAGACTGTTTTTCCCCAGAGCTGGAGATGACGCCAAAGTAAACACACACGTGTGCACACTTGCACACACACACTCAATCAGGATTACTCTTCCAACAAGAGCAATTTTGTTCAAGCACTGTCTTTCAGAAAGAATGACTACTACTGATCTGGGGGAAAGACTGTTAGGAAACAACTTATCAAACATCAAAGACACAGCTGTGAATCAGTAAACAGGTCTACTGAGGAAACACATAGACTAAAGAACCTAAAAGGAACACATGCCCAAAGGGCTGAAAGTGATGGGAGCTCATTCCTTCCGCAGAGACCTTTCAGAACAATCCAAGTGGCCAACTGACTAGAACCACTTCAGTGCAGATCTACTGAGAGGGAAAGGAGACCAGATGCCTGGATGAAATCTCTGCTCAAACACGAGATTTTTACTGTGTAAATACATCCCATGTCTAGAATCCAGACCACGGCAGCCCTCTTATCACTAAACTGCCAAGTCACTAATGTCCCAGATAGACCTTAGCCCAGCGGTTCTCAACCTGTGGGTCGCGACCCCTTTGGGGGTCAAACGACCCTTTCACAGGGGTCGCCTAAGACCATCGGAAAACACATATCAGATAGTTACGTGACAATTCATAACAGTAGCAAATGACAGTTATGAAGTAGCAACGAAAATAATTTTATGGGGGTCACCACAGCATGAGGAACTGTATTACAGGGTCGCGGCATTAGGAAGGGTGAGAACCACTGGCTTAGCCCAAAGAGAACCTAACGTGTACCATGCTTGTCCACCGTCTCACCTGATTTTCCTGGGATAGTCTTCAGTGTTACGTTATCTAGGATAATCATCTGACCTTTCACTTTCCAGCCTCGTTCGATTTAAAATATTTCTTGCTCTTTCCCCCTAAGTAGATTCATATGTGTCAAATCCCATCTCCCGACTTTTGGTTCTGGAATCATCACTTGCTCACGATTACAGGTTTACTAGCAAATTTTGAGGAGTCACTGGGAAAGGAAAGGCCGTATTTATAAAAGATGCTTTATCTTCAAATTCTAGAAAAACTTCCCTCCTATCCAGGTCACCGTGGGGATCAATTGCCACATTCAAGGGTCAAACATAAAAAGGCGCTGGTGGGGGAGGGGAAGCATGGGCGTGCTCTGCGTCCAGCCAGCCTGCCCAGCCGCAGACAGGAGGGCCTCAGAGGAAGGCACCCCGTTTAAAGGAACTTTGTTCTGTTTGTGCTTTGTCTAAATCCCAGAGTGGGAGATGACCCACAATCAGCCACTTGAACCTTTTTTTCTCTGTAAGTCTCCAGTTGAAATACAGTATGTGGGAGTTCTTTCAATAGTAGTTATGCAGGCCTTTTCAGAAACTCTATTTGAATACTCCGCAGTGACCAACTGGGAGTATAACTGCTCAACAACAGACTTGAAAGCTAATGGCGGCCCCTAGCAGCCCCACCCCCACTATGGTCTGACCGGGCCTTCTCGGGGATTCCCAACAGGCAGCCCTGTTTCCACCTTTCAGGTCCCTGGGACCAGGAGCCCCCGCCCTGCGAGAGCCGACCCTCCTCCCCGTCGCCTGCTGTTACTGGCCCTGTTTCTTATCTATCTGAAGCTGGAGTAATAAGAACAGACTCAGCTAAACTAAATTGGTCCTTTGTTTGCCATTATCATAAAATTTTTATGTAGGAACTAATAAAAACATGCTTTACGTGCACAGCTACGTGGGTTCACACAGGCAATAATACCCAGCAAGTTATAGCCATAAATCCAGTCGTAGACACTTAGGAATAAATATTTTATCTTTCCCAGGGTTTTCGTTTAGTGGAGGGAAGGTGTGAACACAGATGTGCATGGGTGACCCCATGGTTTCTAGGGACCCTGAAATCACCCTGGATGCCCCACCCTCCAGGAGACCAGAAAAGTCCTTTCAGAAATTCCTGGATAATTTTCACAAACCTTTAGCCTCTGAAGATCTCAGTATTCATCATACTTCCAGTCTTAGTAAATGGAATGCCTTTTATTTTTTTTACAAAGCTCTTAAAAATAAATCGTTTTTGAAATGAGTTCAGTATTTTCTTAGAATTCTTTGACGCTAACAAAAAGATCCAATCCTCTTTCCATCTGGGACCTTGGAGCAGATTTACAATAGATTTAATTAAGGAAGCTTTCACAAAAATCCAAACCTAACCAAAAAAAAAGGAAAAAAAATTGGGATCACTGGATATTCCTCTTTCCTTTAGGAAAGCACTTTCGAATACACTGAATGTGTTGAAGTTGTTCACTTTCTATTTTCTCTCCTACATCTGCACTGTCTACATGAAATACAATGGGAACCACAGATGCAAGCCGCAGAGGTAATTTAAATTTTCTAGTAGCTGCATTACAAATGTGCAAAGAAACAGTTGAAATTAATTTCAATAGTATATTTTACTTAGGTCAGTGTATCCAAAATATTATCATTTCAACATGTAATCCATCTAAGGGAAAAAAAAAAAAAAACGTTTCTAATGAGATAGTTTGCATTCCCTTTTTTCAAGGTACTAAGTCCTGGGAGTCTCATGTGTATTTTACTTACAGCACAATTCACTTCAGACTAGCCACAGGGGCAATACATCAGAGCTGCCTATGGCCAATGTCTGCCCCGCTGCATGGCAAGGGTCAAGAAAATCCTCCAGCAGCAAAGGGAAAGATGACTTCGGAGAACCTTCATTATTTATGTGACTGCTTTGTACCCTGTGGGCATACCTCCCCCAGGTTATAATCTAGATGCTAGTTACTAGACACTATGAACCAGATACTATAAACTCAGAATCTAGATACTATAGATCCTATAATAAACTCGGAAAATATTAAAACTACCAAGGATGCCAAAAACAGATATACACATGTTCAGAGATGTATTACATCAATACTGATGGTAACCACTTTGAGCACCTTTTGTCATTGCAGAAATCAAATGTGACTTTGTTACAGGTGCATACTAAGTATTACAATTTTAATAGAGTTTTTTCCTTTCTTAGACTACATATACTCTTTTTGGCACCTTCTGTATGTATATGCCACTTTTAAAGTATTTTTTTTCTGTCTATAATTCCTAGTAAAATAGGCAAAGATAAAGTAAACTTGGTGAAAAGGAGAAATGCTTAAGGCAGCCCCCAAAAAAGCATCCCTGACACGAGTTATCAGAGATAACTTAGAAAGCATTACCATCTGACCCTCTAAAAACCACAGTGATGTCTGATCTATATAAAACTGCACCCTTGAAAAATGAGAAGCCAAATTTCTTTCCATTTAACTTTATTCTTACCCAAAGATGCTATCTTCTATTACTTTTCCGCCACCCCTCTGTGTCTTAGAGTCGATTCTAAAGAAGACATTTACCTAGGGCATTTTGAAAGTGAGGAATTAACCCAAAAAGTCAGTACCTTACCTCCGATTTTTTTAAAAATAAGTCTCGGCAGATTCTGTCATTTCTTTGAGATGAAATATTGCTGTTTGGAAAATCATCCCAATAATTCTTATGCGTGTTTGGCATGTTTTTATTTTTACTTGATGTGTTACTGTATTTAATAATGCATATCGATGCATGTTAACAAGTTGTTCCGAAGGGCAGAGACAAGAATTGCTGAATGTACCCTTTCCTGAGCTAACCAAAGCACTGCACGCCTCTAAGTGCTTAATTATCATGTGTGCTGCTGCTGTCGACTCATAAATAACATGAAAGTGCTGACATAAGGGTTCCTCCGAGTAAATGCAAAGGTATTTTCTTTTCTATCTGTTTCTAGATTCATCAGAGTGTGTGGTTTCACGATAGAACAAAGAATCTCAAAACGATCTTTTTTTTCTCCTCAAGGGCACTGGAGAGTCCTCTTGGCAGGTAATTGATAGCAGGGAGATGTGAGAATGATCTCAAAGTCTCACATCTGCTTTTGCATGTTTTAAAGCCAACAAAGACAAGTCAAGCATGCACACCCCAAGTTCCTTACCCCCACCCCTACCTCCCCACATGTGGAAGCATTTTCTATAGAATTGGAGCGCTTCTGGAGTCCAGAGAATCTAGCTCTGATTTTCAAGGGAATGAAAAGATGGTGGTGAGTGAAATACGTGCTAAGATTAGAAGTGTTTTCATCCAGAGATTTAGGAAAAGCCAACGTGACAAGTAACTGCAACCTAATCCTAGACGGAACCCTGTACTGGAGCGAAACAATGCTATCAAGGACAGTATTGGGTCAATTGAAAAAAAAAATTGGAATATACCGTGGATGGTAAATTAAAGTCATTCATCAATGTTAATTTTATGTAAGTTGATAACTGTACTCTGACTACACAAAAGAATGCCCCATTTCCTAGGATGGACCCGGGCAGGTATTCAGGTATAAAGGTTCACAGTATCTGCATCTTATTCTGAAATGGTTCAGAAAAAATACAAACATAACAAAAACAACAACAAAAAACGAACATTAACCTGGGTCCTGGGAACATGGGTGCAAATTTTTTGTAAGTTAGAAGTCATTGCAAAAAAAAAAAAAATCTAATTCCTTTAAGAGTCAATAAATACGGTGGGGGGGGCATTCTTCTGAGGCAAACTCTTCTTTCAGGAGTTTATACAGGACAGTCCCTTGTTCTCGCGATCTAATTTTCACAGCCAGGAGAAGTGAAGTCACGACCTGGCTCACGTCCGGGGACGGGCACACCTCCCCGCCACCCACCCCGGACTCTGCCTGTGAGCTGGAGTCCCCCTTCCTGACTTCTCCACAGAAAGAAGTGTGGGCTTCGGTCCTGGGGTCTCGGTCGTGGCCAGGGTCTGTCTCCTGTCCTCATCCCCATGGGGAGAGATAAAGGCATCTCCGTCAGTGGCCAAAGCAACCCTTACAGGGACGCGGACAGACCGATGAGGCTCTCCGTTGGGACATAACGGGCTCCTTGGGACCCTGGCTGCCGGCAGCCAGGGTGATGGAGAGCCGAGGGACCTGAGGGAACTTCCCTGGGTCACAAGGGAAAGAAACTGGTTTGTGAAACCATCTTTACAGCCATGCCCCTCCCCGCCACTGAAACACCCACTTACTCTGAAACAACCTAATCTCAGTTTAACACCCCAACATCCAATGGAAAGCAGATCATGGAAACAGAGCACGGCCAAACCTTAGTGGGTCAACAAATCTACCCTCTCCCTTGTTGCCCTTTTCAGCGTATACTTGATCATTTAGCCTTTTGGGGGAGCTTCCAGAGATGGGAGCCCCCTCTCACTCCCCCACTTTACAAGACAATATATTGGAAGGGTAACTCTGACTGTTAAGGAAGTTCTCCTTCACGGTCAACCAAAAACTATTTCCCCAAAACAGTAGAATTTGAGAGCAGGAAACTCGTTTTCTCACTGGGCCCTCCACCATGCCTCGACAGCAGAAATAGTTCAGAAATGACTCGACCAACTAAAGGATAGACCACAGACTGTCTGTTAGATGTCTTCTTGCATGGGGCACTGTAAACTGGAGAAATCGAGCTGTGTAATAAATAGTCAGGGTCTCTACTCGAAGTTCACAGCAAACGTTGAAGCAAAATTAAAACATTCGTTTCTTACAGTAAAGTCCCATGAAAGTTTGAAGGTAGAAGATCAAGACACAGTCCAGAGTGGGTGGTTTGGTCCGAATACGTAAACACGTTGTTCAGTATTTTCACCTTACTCCAGGATGTAACTTAGAATAGCTGAGTAATTTGTTGGTTGTACTTTAAATCGCTGACCCTTAACCAAACTGCCCTGTCTCTGGGATCTTGAGCAGAGAAGAAAGTGTGAAATTACACTCTCTCAGAGAGTCTGAAATACGCAGATCCCATGGACTTGATTAACTGGCTTCATAAATTTCGGAGGCCAGATAAATAAAAGGCAAAGTTGGTATTTTGTTATAAAAATAAGGATCCGAACCAAAGATGTCACGACCCTGCTGAAATGCAGAAATAGTCCACGGAGGTTCCTACCCACAAGGCCGGGGCTTTCTGCAGGGCGTGCTTCGGGGAGAGCAGACGATCTGCTGTTCGTTTTTATACCAATCCTGCTGGGTAGAAATTGTTTATCCCGTTCTACAGACTCCGAAACTGAAGCTGAGCCTCAGAGAAGTTTGCCTAGGTCATAAAGCTAGACATGACCATGGATGAACCAAAGTGTCAGCTGCCTGCCCCCAAATTAGGTACTTCGTCCCTTGTGTCACCTGGCCTCCCTGGGCCACAGTGCCATAAGTACAATGTCATGTCATGTAAATATAATGGCATAATCATGAAGCTTTGGGGGGGTCATCAGGTTGCCCCAAAAGTAAAGTCAAGTCTAGGCAGGGTAGGCCGAAGAAGATTTTAAACCAGCTTTCCAGAAAAATATACCATGATTTGTAGTACAGCCCACATCCCAGGTATAAATTCTCCCACCATGGATGGCACAGGTGTGGGCTCCAGCCACTGCTGGATCTAGAGGACTTGCTCCCAGATGGCTCCTAGGAAGTCTGCCTGTGCCCAGTCTGCTCCTGCGTGCACACAGAAGCTCCACAGTTTCCTCACATCGTATCCCCACTGCCACCCGAGCTCAGCGCATGCCTCTGAAGTACTTCACCTGTCAACACGCATATCTAGATTTAATAAAATTACTCATTTTTATTGCTTCATCAAGGACATTCTTAGGTAGAAATATACTTAAAAACAAAACAAAACAAAAACTCCAAGTGGTGAGGATGAAGAATACAATTACTATCGTCATTCGTACCAACAGGCCCACAGGTTCATCCGTGGGTGCCTTTGTACCATGAGAGCACACGTCAGCATATAGAAAGGAAAAGAAAAAAGGCAGATAATGCCTGAGTGTTACCTAAAAATCGTGTCGACATCATGGACCCAATGAGACAGTTTCGAGGACTCGAATGGTCCACAGAGGACACTTGGAGAACAGCTATAACAGGTCATCTAAAACTTAATCAATCAAATAGCAGCAACATCAGAATGGTATGATACAGAGATAAATCTTAATGAAACTCCGGAAAGTGGGAAACACCCACCACATTCCCAGTAGTGGACTGGTGTCTTTCACATCAAGTCTTGGCCAATGAGGGAACTCTTTAACTTACGTGCATGTATACGTTGATTTAAAAAAACTAACAAAAAAGACCATTTCTAAAAATGTAAATACCATAACTTAAGCATTCTTCTAAAACATAATTTACAGCCTCAAATATTCAAGGGATTAGAATAAACCCTTCAAAGGATACACATGATTATGTCCAACGAGTTTGAAATATCATCTCATTTATAATGTTGATGTAATAATGTAAGCTATAGCTGTTTGCCAGCCAACTGTAGCGATAAAGTAGATAAATTATAACTTTTTTCAGCTATGCCAGGACAGTGTCTGTGTGCACGTGTGAATGTGTGTGCATGAAGAGCTTTTTGAGTGTGGAAACAATGCAAAAACTCAAATTATCAAGCTCTAGATATAACAGAAACTGACCTCCCCCGCCCCCATCCAGGAGTGTGAATGACATCCCTTGAAATAAGCTATCTTGCTGACTGCAAGCTGACTTAAGGGGTGGCTCTACCAGCCCCGGGGCCACTGCCTGTCATCTCCAATGCTCACTGTTCCAGAGTCACCTTATAAGAGACAGGCATACAGCTGAAATGAGCCCACTTCAAATCCCACAGTGGTTTCTCTGTGGCTAGGTCCAAGGGTCAGAACCAACCTGCTGATTATCTTCCCTGTTAGGATACACACAGACCTAGAGCAGCACACCTAATAGAAATACAATCCTAGACAGACCAGATGCAAAGGCCAAGTTTGTAACAGTGAAGACAGGGATGTGAGGAGAAGACTCCTGTCCCTTTCTCCCATGAAGTACAGTCAAGGCACCATCTTTCCACGATGACTTAGCTTTGCTTCTCTCTAGGGGAGGTGCGGGACGGATGTGGGAGGAACGAGGGACCTACTCAGTCATGCTCCTGTTTATGGTGAAAATGCACTGGACCAGGTTAATTCACAGTCATGATCCTGGTGGAGACAAATGTCAGCAGCATCATACATGCAAAGCAAGAGAGAAACAGAGCAAATCTGGGCAGAGCGGAATGTGACATTTGTGACTGGTCATTTAAAGCAGCCGTTCTTTTCCCGTCGGTAATTAAAACTGAGTAATTCTAAAAGTCACTTTAGTCTCATTCTCCAAGAAGAAATATGTTCCATCTGAACTATGTTCTGTACTTTTTGGCTCCTTCTGAAAATATTAATCCAGAAAGAAAGTTACAATGTATGGTCTTCGACGACAACAAAATCACTAAAATGCTTGTATCCCGGACCTTTCTCCTGTAAGGTTCATTCTCACAGATGCTAAGTGTGAACTTTATTGCCAGAACATCTCAGTCACAATAGTGCCCGTGTCACTATTGGAAACACCTCCCATCTCACAGAGTACTGAAGAGTCACCAGGGAGAGAGCTCAGAGACCCGCAGTGCAGTTTCTGAAGGCGACAGCACGGACGTGAACGGCCCTTTAACTCACCTACTCTGGCCTGAAAATAAGGACATATTACACCAAAGTTGGGAACTGCAGCCCAGGACCCCGAACATTTCCTGGGTGAATGATCGCCGTTTGAGTGAAGCGGATGAGGGAGAAAAGCAGGACCCGCCTGCGTCTCCGTTGCCTCCCCTCTGCCCAACCTGCACGGTCCACGCCGATGCCCTTAGCACCGGGGAGGCTCAGGGCAGCCCTGCCTGCTGCTACTGCCGCGCATCCCGCACAAGGCCAGGAAGACGGTCTCAAAGGGGGCATCGGGGGCGGGGCTGGCTAACGCACCCCTGCTTTATCCGCCAGTCCTTATCATTTCCATCTGGATGGCCACCCATGTAACCACAGAGCTTCGTAAATAACCAAAGTGAAGACGCGTTTCTCTGGGTCCCCCCCCCACTTGCCTGTGCTTCTGCCCTGGCAATGACCCCAGCATGACCTACATCACCCTGAAGAGAGGGACTCAGCCTTTCTCCCGTTTGTTTCCCAGGACCTCAGTCTGGGCACACTGGGGGCATCTCGAAATGCTGGATGACGTGCCATTTCAAGTACACTCGCACTCTGCCCCTGAGCCGGACTTCTCCCAGGATCAGAGAGGGACAAAACAAACAGCGACGTTTGCCATAGGTTAAGCTGATGAAGTTACTCATCCCTTAACTCATCAATGGATAGCTTTAAAAAGGAGGTTGTCCAAGGGTGGGAACAGTGCTAGGACAGGTCTCAAAGCCAGGTTAGTGGGACCCCTGTGACCCTTGCAGACACCAGGCCCGGGGCGGGGTGGGGGAGGGGGAGGGCAAGCGTCTCCTGCTTATGGGTGGCAGATTTTTAGTTCCCTTCCACAGCTGTCTGGGTAACTGTGCCACTGGATGCCCTCCCCACCCCCCTACACATTAGCGTAGGTAAAGAAGAAATGATTAGAATAGTCCATCCTCCCTCACTGACTTCCTACACCAAGACACACAGATCACAGGCAAAGCCCTACCTTCTTCTATTTACGCTTATGAGTTAAAAGTGTAACTCTAGAGGTCAAGTACAACATCTGCATGCAGAATAATACTCTGGAAGACAATAATCAAGAGTTTTTTGTTGTTTGTTTTATATAAAAAATTTTTATACATACAATTTCTTGTACCATAATGTGAAAAAAATAAATGCTAAAATTCCTTTATAATACAAAAAACAAGTACCTAAGTATAGATAAATAAAATTTTGAATTAAAAAATTAATGAAAGATTTTTTTCCCTGCAAGTTTCAGCCCAAAATGTGAGTGCGCATCATACATGGCAAAATACGGTACTCTGTTACAATTCTCATTGGCTTTTGTGCCAAGCCTTCTGTATAAACTGGTAACAAATGATAGAATCAACTGATTTTATTGCAAATCCTTTTATTTCCTTCACCCACCTAATCTCAGAGATGCAAATAAACTGTGATACATTCGGAATACAGGGGTAGCATGAGGGGAAAAGTATGGAAAGCTAAGCATTGGTCTTAGAAATCTCAATAAATGATTACGCAATTTAAAATTTAAAAAGCAGAAAGAAAAAGAGAGGTGTGGGGGGGACAGTTAAAGAGAATAATGAAGACTAGAGACTGTATCACTAAATATGAACAATCAAAGGATAGAACTTGCTTAATATTTAAAGTCAGTAAAACCAGAACTTCTCATCATTTACTGTTAACATCAAACTTGGGTTATACATTTGTAGAAATGTTAGCTACTCAACTTCTTGATTCCAACAAATAACTATGTAAATGCTCAATAAAACTGTTATGGACTAAATTTTTCAGAGTCCAAAATTATGCAGTTTCTCTGTGCAAGTGGTGTCTCTTCATGAACCCAGATCTCAGTTTCCTCATCTTTAAAATGAGAGCAACAATCAGCTTGTTCCATAGGACTGTTGTAAAGCTTAACTGAATTCACACCCAGAGCAGCAAGCACAGTGCCTACCACACACTGAGTCCTAAGCATTAGCGATCGTGATTACTTTTATTACTATGAATCTACGTTAATGATATTCACCTCTGGCTCCCAGAGTTAAGAGACAGTGAAGTGGTGACTTGGGAGACAAACAAAACCAGAGAAGGACGAGCACACGCATTGGGGAATGTGAAATGTTGAAAGCACAAAGGTGTCTGCTCACAGGCTGACGAAGCTGAGTGCAGAAGGGGACGTCAGGGGTTCTCTTTGCAGATGGAGAGCCCACCCAAGGCCATGACATGAGTGGCAGGCGCAGAAAGGGAATTAAGCGTTTCAGTTCTTTGCACTCTTATCATCTCCACAGTCTGCCCGAAGTCCATGCCGTTTCAATGGCGGAAACACTCCCTGCAAATTTTCAAAATCCAGGAACGAGGTGGTGAGTCACCTCTTCAGAAGTAAGCACATTTGCAGCCCCTTTTCTAGAAAAGTAAAGCTTCTAAACTACACTTGTGAGAGGGCGGCACCTTCGGCTCCTTGGCCTTCCCGGAGAGCATCAGCTACCACCATTTGTCTTCTCTACTCACGACATTCATCGGGAATTTTCAGGGCTCCACCCCCTGCCGTGCCCTTAGCTCCCAAGGAGCTCAGCACAGCAGCTGCTGCTTCCGAATGCCCAGTTTCACAAACTCCGAGTAAGCACTTGGCTATCTGGACGGTGTTTGGAGGGAGAGGGCCCCCCAGCCTCAGTGGGGCAGTTACTCCCTGCAACATCTGCATTTGATCCAAAAGTTTACTTAGATGAGAAAGTACGACCTGTCCTCAGAGGAAAGCCAGAGCCTGGTGTGTCTTCACCAAGACGTCCAGTCCACAGTCACAGCACAAACGGGCTGAGTGAAGCCTCGAGGTCACAGAGCGCGACCTGCAAAAGGACTGTGTCCCCGGAGTCCAACGCGGCGCGACTGCTGAACCCCCAGCGACCGCGCACTCCGACAGACGGGGTGCCTCCGTGTTCTGACCCCACCGGGTCCCACCGCTACTTTCCATTGTTTCGAGTATGTCTTCCTCACCTGTCGCTGTGTTGTGAGGCTGCAGGCAGGCTCTACCTGCAGTCCACCTGTGGAGACAGCAGAATTCCTCAGAGTAGGGGGTCTCATTCTGCAACTCTGTGTGCGCATGTGTGTGCGCCCACGCATGTCTGTGTGTGTGAGGTTTCATTTAAATCCAGTACTCAGAACTCAAAAAAATTTATTTTAGAATAAATGAACTTAATCCTCACAGCGATCTTAGGAACTATATGCTACTTGGGGCACTTAGATACCATAGAAGAGAATATTGAGGTTTTGTTAGGCTGGCCAAACGTCCTGTTGTAAATGGGACAGAAAACAGTGGTCCTGTCCCGTTTCAAACGGTACATCTGGTCAGCCTGGTCTCACTGGGCTGCATTTAAGGTGTCAGTAGGCGTACCATGTGACAAGGGACAGTGCCATTATTTTCCTTCCTGTTTAAAATGGACCTCTGGGTGGGGGGTGTTCCCTGGTGGTGTGGTGGCTAAGGCTTCGGCGCTGTCAACACTGCGACCTGGGTTCGATTCCCAGCCAGGGAACCACCCACATTAAAAAAACAAACAATAAAACGGACGTCTGGGCAGCCTAGGTTTTGTGTGGTTTAACAGCCAGGTTTCACATGCCGACCCGGGTGTTCTTTCCACCACGCCAAAACCGAGTTCCATCGTCACTGAACTGTGTTCAGGCCACAAGGTCCTTTCTAAAGGACACTGCATGTAAAGACCACAAGAGAGTGAGCACATAAGGGAGTGTACAGATGTCATATATGCCTGAAATGTATATAATGTTATTAACCAATGTTATCTCGATCAATTTAATTTTTAGAAAAGACCACATTCTTGACAAGGAAATGACTCTCTTTCCTTTCACTAACCTTGAGATAGTAATATAATTTAAGATGAAATCCTGAACCTTAGGCTTATTGTAAGTCGGCCTCTTAAGTAAGCGAAAGCGTGTCTCACTAGGTGGCGGCGTTGCTAACAAAGACTTTCTAGTTATTTGTGGGGGTTTTGGCCCATCGTTGCCTCCAGCTTTGTCCCCAGCTTTGTCCCCACAGACCTCCTTACTGCCCTGGGAGAAGATGGGACACAGGGCGTTTATTTCTGCCTGCTGCGTAGACCAATGCAACATGAAACCTGACCTGGAAATCCTAGGGACAGAATTGGCCGAAGACCTGTTAGAGAGTGCTGCGGGTTCCCCCTCCTGCCCCCTCTCCCACCCAGGAAATGGCCCCCTGCCCTCCACAGGACACTGTTGGAATCCCAGCTCCGGCATGTCCTCGCTGCGTGACCTTGGGCAGGCCACTCGGTCAGTCATCTGTCATGCACAGGGGCAGCCTTCCCGTCTTGTTTCCATCGGTATCTCTGAGGTCTGTTGGCTTTACCAAACAGGGAGCCCGTCACGGGCAGGCTAATGGGTCAGTCTTCCTACCAGTGCTGCCCTTCACAGCCTAACCCACAGGGCCTGCAGGAAGCAGCCCCTAAAGGTGATGGGAACGGGCAGACGGCTCAGCTTCGTCACGTAGTCACAAAGCTCCTGGTCATTGCATTGAATGTGGACGTGATCACTGCTGTGCGGGCTTTTCCTACGGCCCCCTCCTTCCCCCAGTGCCGCCGTCGTTCTGGACACTCAGATCCGCTGCTCGAAGGCTGGGTTGACTCTTGGAGGTCACTGGTGCAGCAGTAACACACTAAATGGTCTCCAGAGCCTTAAAAATGGTAACTAACACACCTCCTAAACACCTAAATTACTCCCTGGGAATGACTTAAGCCTATGAAATATATGACTCATTAACCAATCCTCACAAATACCTCTACAAGATAGAGGCATGCTAATTTGTCACGCTAAAGACTCTTAACACAGTAAAATCTCAAATTGAAATTAATTAGGTGTAGGTCTGGGGTGGGGTAGGTAAGAAGGGAACTTAAATTTTCCAATTGAAGGTAGATTGAAAATGATGTCATTTTAAAAGAAGTATCTGTATTTTATAAAGATGTAAGTGACTAACAATAAAGCAAATGTACAGAGGGTGCCAAAAAAATGTATACATATTTTTAAGAAAGGAAAAATACTGTATTAAAATTGTAATGCTCAATATATACCAATAACAAAAGATAAACACAAGTCTGTGTTTGACTTCTGCAATTACAGGAGGTGCCCCTTCTGATCACAGCAAACTATTATTGAGCAGCATTGACCAAAGTATCCAGTTGTATCACCACGCATGCCTTTTCAATTTCTTCCCAAAGTAACGTGCAAGTGTTAGGCGTGTTGGAGGTTCTATTGCATGTTCATGCCTCCACTGTCGTTGTACTTCCACAAAGTTCTCGAATTTCAGACACCGCTTCAAAATAGCCTTGCCCTCCTCAAACCGTGCTTCTGCCATTTTCTTTGACTGTCCTGCCTGTCGCATGGTGAGCTAGCATGCATTTGATTAATGCCATCTTTTGAGCAAACGTCATATTACACATTGCCACCATAATTCAATTCAACTTGGAAAAGTAATGCGTAAATAACATCTCTTAAAATGTGTATGCATTTTCTTGGCACCCCCGGTACATATTTTTCCATAAATGAGAAAAGCAAGAATGAAAGACCTGGGTACTTTGTTTCAAAGTGTTTGTTCAATAAGAACCATGATCTAGGCCTAAATTACTTGATATTTCAAATTAACTCCAAAATACTATTTTGGATTATTTTAAATGCCACCTCTCTACCATTCTGCAGAATTTTAAATGATTCAAGTTTCTATGTAGATTCAAGTCTCCTCCCTCATAAAGATCTTCAAATATGGGGATAAACTGGTCTGTGGGCCTTTCAATATTTTATCAATTCATTCATAACAGAAATGAGATCATTCTACTTCGAACTGGACCTTCTCATGTGAGGTGGGGTGCACACGTGAAAAGGTCGTTTCCAGTTACATGCAGAGGTGGCTGATGTTTTCTGAGTTGCCGCTAACACTTATTTCATGGGCTTGGTATTCGTTTTACTGCTTTTGTCTTGCTTTTTCATCTACCATTGGTTCTTAGATTGCAAAAGAGGGTCCTGATTCCACTCAGTCTTGGGTCACGCAAACCTGACTTGACTCAAGGAAGATGACGTTCAAGTTTCAGGTCACTTAACTGAGGTGTTTACCATGCGTCGGACACAGTGCTAAGTATTCAAGGTACATTATCTGGTCTGATCCCCATGCCACTTTCCACTGTGCAGGGGAGAAAACACAGACACGTACCAGTCAGGACGCCTGCTAGGGGTCACATGGGAAGCAGGAAGCCGGGTTTTATTCCCAGCCCATGAGCAGCAAATCTAGCGTGGCCCAACACCTAGTCTCTTATTGTTTGAGACTTCGATATAATCCTTGATAAGTATCAGCCTCAGACTTTCTAAAAAAAAAAAAAATGTGTACTTTGTCATTAAAAATTAAAAGCAGTAGCTGTCGTTAGCCCCTTAGCCAGCTCTCTGTGGACAGTGAGCATCCCTTATTTCTTTTTGTCAATGCCATAAAGAAAGCAAATATTTTGCCTGGGGAAACCCAAGGCTGGGGAGGATGGCTCCAAGGAGAGAGCACGTGGGAGGCTACCTAGAATGGACGATGGGTGTGAGAAAGAGTCTAGACCTAGAGAACCTTCTCGCTGCCCACGATTTCACCTCCCTCCCTCAGGCGGAAGTTCTCAGCGCCGCCCCTCACCCCAGCCGAGCCTCGGAGAAGCGGTGTGAGAAGTCAGTCGGCCCCATGGGCTTGGGAGGTAATGGCCACCACTCCACCACCTCTTACCAGCCACCCCCCCCCAAAAAAAAGGGAGCTGTAACTATGAAATAGGGTCAGAAGGGGCACAGCACCTCACCCACAACTTCCAGCCTCTCTCCGGGGCCTAAAAATATCAGTAAAGAAGAAAAGCAAAGACACAGACAGTTCTACCGGCGTGGCAGAAAGAACAGAACCCCTCCAGCGCGGGTCGGATTAGCCCTCCACTCACATGCACCTACCCCAGGGGGCATTTCTAGAAGTGCTATTTCCATTTACCCTATGCCTGCACAACCTGACCTTAAGCCTTTAAAGAGGAGGCTGTTGCTCCACCAAAAACACAAACCAACAAAAAGCCCTGCATGTAAGCTCATCGTTCACCTCATGGCTGGTACTTACTTTTGTCACCTCGTCGGCCTTCCCTCGTGGAAAGGCGTCTGTGGACACGACACTTCCCTCACTCTCTCTGCTTTACCCTTCTGAATTCTCCCCTTCCTGCTCCTTCTCTCCAACCACAGAAGAGGGATCCAGAGGTGAATTTGGCCAGTTGTCAACATTCATGCTCATTCTTTATTCAGGAGTGGCTCAGCAAGAAAGGCGCATGGGAGTGCCTCCCCTCCTCAATGCCCTCTTCGCCTTCCATCCACCCACCTAGCATCTATCTATCTATCATCAATCTTTCATCATCTATCGATCTATCATCTACCTATCTATCATCTATCAATCTATTTATCATCTATCAATCAATCCATCATCTATCATCTCTATCTATCTATCTACCTATCTATGTATCTATCACCTCTCTATAGTGGGTTGAATCATGTCCACCCAGAACTCATGTCCACTCATGACCTGTGACCTTATTTGGAAATAGGGTCTTTGTGGATGTAAGTAGATAGGGATTGGGATGACGCCGAACTGGGTTAGGATGGGTCCTACATCCAATGACCAGTGTCCATCTAATAAGAGGAGGGGACACAGAGTGACACACAGAGGAGAATCCACGTGAGGACAGAGGTAGAGATGGGAGTGCTACAGCCACAAGCCAGGGAACACCCCGGACCACCAGAAGCTGGAAGAAGCAAAGAAGGACTCTTCCCTTAAGATCTCAGAGGGAGCATGGCCCTGCCAACACCCTGATCTTGGACTTTCAGTCTCCAGAACTAGGACAGAAGAAATATAGTTTTGCTGTTTGAGGTCACCTAGTTTGCAATCATTTGGTGTGACAGCTCTAGGAAACGAATACACCCTCAGTTTGTCTATCTGTCTGCTATCTATAGATCTATTTATCTACCCATCAAGCTATCTATTCATATCATCACTGCTCCCTCTCCTGTACTTATTACACCTCTGCCAGATAAATTGATTTTTAAAGCTGTGGTTCCTCACCCTGGCAGTTCAAACCAAGGCCTGGGTCCCACCCACAGATATTCTGATTGACTTGGTCTGGGATGTGCCTCAGGCACTGGTATTTTCTGAAAGCTTCCAAGTGATTTGAGGGTACAGCCAAGGTCAAGAATTCCTGCTATCAAGCAAGGACATTTTTCTATCCCCCTACTCTGAAACCTCCAGTGGCTATCTTCTGCCTACTTCATTTAAAAATGATACCAACTAATACATTTTGCTCTACAATTTTCAAAATGCTGTCAAATGCACGTGATCCTCAAATGACGTAAGCATTATTAATACTTCTGGGGCAGTCCTGTGAAAGCCCCTTTTATGGGGTCAGAAGGCCCAAGAGAAAAGTCGAGCTTCCTTTCGCTCATGTTGGGGTCAAGTCTCTCTATTCCCCCCCCACCCCCGCACCCCAGCCTGGAAGGTTTTCTGCAGTTTCAACAGTACGAGAGACTTACATAATGCTAATTACTAGCTACCAACAGAGAGGGGCTGTGGTGTGCTTGTTATTATGATGCTGTAACAATGGGGAAATCTGAGACAATTGAAAACCAACCATGTAGGATGAGTAACCTCTCATTCTGTGGAGGCGCCCAAATGAAATAATCAGACTTGCTAATGCGCCGTCTGATCCACGGGCTGACACAGTTTGTCGTGTGCGATGAAAAACCCACATTCTGGGTCATATGCAGGTTCCTATAGCAACTCTTCCATCTGGAAACCTTACCCAGCTTTTCAGCTACCGAATGCTTCCCAGGTATTTTAGTTAATCCTTAACTTAGTCACATGTGCCAAACCTCTTTTACTATGAAAGGTAACATATCCACCAGTTCTGGGGACCAAGACTTGAACACATTTGGGGTGGGGGTGGAGGGGGCTCTTATTCAGCCGACCACACCGAGTAAATGTTCAGATAAAAAATGTTTGTGAACTTTCCTATGAGTTTGGGCATTCCCTTCGGACCATGGACCTGCCCGCGTTCATAAGATCCGACACCACCTCCGGAATTTCACCCTGAGTACCACTTCCGGAGGAGTTCTCTGTGCGTGGCCAAATGCACACACCGAGTCCTTTCTGTGTGTTCATGGTTTGTCAGAAAGAGTAAAGCTAAATCATTCTCCCTTGACGGTCTATAAACAGGAGAAACCAAAAGCCCATGATGCTAAAAAAAAAATCTTTCCAATGTCATAATTTGTCAAATTGTGACATCTGATGCTACTACGGCTCTGGCTGGGCAGAAGCAATGGCAAGTGGGCAGCAAACAGGAAGGGCACATTGCATACGTGAGGGGACAGATGGCTAAGCCAAGAACGTGAGTGGGAATTCTCCCCTCCTGACCCGCTCCAAGCAGCTGTCCCTGCTCCTTCTTGAAAAGTGGCCCAGGGGGCAAGGCGCACAGGGGTACCTCCTACCCCGGGCACTAGCTGCCTTACAACATGTGCTTCCAGGTTCCATGAAGCCCGTTGAAACAAAGCCTCTGAGCATGACAGCATGACCCAGACTCCCAGGGTGTCGCCTTCCTCTTACAGAGCACTAGGAAGCTCCCCGCCCCCCACCGTCTCCCCAAGACTTTTGACCTCCGAAGAAGACAAGGTTCAGGTACGGCACAGGTCCGACGGCTTAGCCATCCCTGACTTGTTTCCAGGTTGTGGGTGCTACCACATCCCTCTTGCCCATGTCTTGAAAGGTAAGCTCCCACAATGCCTGTCTGTGCCTTCTAGGCACAAGTAATTTCTAAAGCTACAACAGAGACAACCCCACCCTGACTTCAGCCAGAGCTCAGCCTAGCATTCATGCTCTCTGACATGGGTTCCAACAGGTGCTTTTGGAGAAAGCAGAATCATTTTTACCGAAGACATTTTCCTGTAACTCGAGAAATGCACATTGAATTAATGGTCCACTGTGGATTTATTACTTACATATTAACCTAACATCTTCTTGAGTTTTCTTGACAAGTATCAAAATCCTATGAAATAAAGTTTTTCTACTCTCTCAAATGCCCTTGAATGGAGTGTGACATCCAAATGCCACCTGGATTCTATTAACTGACTTGGAGGATTTATTGAGTATCATGAAAACACTTCAGGTTAAAAATGAGCTTGAAGCCAATTAACTGGTGGTTTGCACCAAAACGCTTGGGGTCTGGATAGGTCTTTTGGCTTGGAATTTTTTTTTCCTAAATCCAGGGCCAGTCACGGGAAACACCTTGAATGAAGTCGAACTGTCTCCAAATCTCCCTCCATGATGCAAAAAACAATTACCACCCTACAGGACTAGCTTCTCTGACTCAGGATTGGAAGCATAATGTGCTATGATTCCCAAGGTTTTGTGTGCAGTTTTGCTTGCAGTTTATTTACTAAAATAAATGTAAATCAGGCAAAAGCAGCAGCCATTCAACAAAGGAAATCAATCTATGGCTGTCTACAGGTAACGGTAGTCCAGATGTGTCTTTCCAAAGTCTACACTGATGTGGTCAGGTGAAGGGTCTAGAACATGTTCTGCTTTCCACATATGAGTAAAGATTGTGTTAAATGTCTGCATGTGAAGAGGAGGAAGTCCTTCTGTGGATGTGGGGAAGGGGGTGCAAGGGATCCGAGGGGCCTGTTAGCCACCGTTTCATGCTGCTCACTGCTGGAAAGCCTATCTCATCTTTGTCATCCTCCCTGCACTTAAAGGGCGGAAGGACAGTGTTCTCGTCTCCTTCGCTCCCCATGGCTCTGGGCTGTGAGTGTAGAGCAGAACTCTCAGGAGGGACAACGTCTACATGCTTCTCTGCCCAGGGATCGGCTCTGGCGCTGATCCAGACGGCCATCTGCTCTGTGGGGAGGGGAGTGGGAGTTGGGTGAGCAGAAACAGGGAGGGCCGCTTCCAGGGCAGTCAACCATCTCTTCCGAGCTGCCTAGACTGTAAAATGCAGCGACTGGACCACAACAGGAGACGGTCAGTCTGGCCAAGCCCTGAGCCCCCACCCCAGGATGAACACAGTCATGACACGGGGACACTGATTCACCACCAGGCACCAAATCCCTTTATCCAAGGGATCTGCTCTGACCCCTTGAACTATTACTCAGGGGAAATGCAGGAATTACTCTGTTCTAGAGTTGGAAAGAAGCAATCAAATACACCCAGGACAATGTCTAGTTGGTGGCTTGCGTGAATCATTTTTGGATCTGGCTTGAAGCCACACCAAGCCACCCTTGCCCCATGGGCTGGATCTCGGGCCCTTCTGTGTGTCCTTAAAGCACTGAGGGCATCTCTCTACCTTTGCACTCACCTCCCTGGCTTGTGACAGGAGGGTTACCTGCCTCCTTCCCTACGGACAACAGGACAGAAACCTGGGCTTCCGGGCCAAGCAGGAGCCCCAGCCAACACCCAGCATAGTATCCGACACTTGGTTAGAGCTTTAATAAACATCGGTTATTGTGTAGGAAACTCTTTTTCATCTGAGGTAGGGGGAAGAGGAGGAAAAGTAGAAAGAAGTATTGCACACATAAAAGAAATACACCAATAATCCCAACCTCTCATTTAAGCGGTATCTTCCACGCACGCGCACACACACACTGAGTATTGTACAAGAACGCGCCAGTTCCAAGTTCTTCCATCCTTGCTCATCAGCCCTGTTAGCAGCTGCACCTTCTAGCTAGTGCCTGGTCCGTGTTATAAGTGCGTTGGGGCCCTAGAAGGTGAACCGTGAGCTGTCTGTGTATCAGGAGTGGGTGGCTAGCACAACCACAGATGTGTTGAAAACATGACCGGGTAGAAGGATGTGCACCTAAGGATTTTACTTATAGAAGCAAAGACCTAAACTCTACAAATTGATGCTTGATTATATAAATTAGGTGATATTCACATAATGGATACTATTTCTATAATGGAATAGGATGCCACCATTAAAGGTCATATTTTAGAAAAACATAGACTGGCATGGGAAAATGCACCCAGTAATATTAAGCAAAAAGCAGACCAGAGAATTGAACATAATCACAATTTTACAAATTGTGTGGGTATAAAGTAATTGGAAGAAATACTATACCCTGATGTTACAAAGTCTATTTCCGGGTGATGTCGATTTTTAACGTCTTATTTAACCTTTTTCATATATTATGCTTTATTTTACAACAGACATGTATTACTTTTTATAATTTTCAAAACAGTATATTTGAAAATTGCACACAAACAAAAAAAAGTATGTAATTCAACAATGGAATATTCTGTTCTTAATCATACACCGTTATGTTGAGACGTTAGACCACGAAGCCCCACCCAGGGTGCCACCTCACTATATTTACATCCACAACCCAGAAAATTCCACCCAAAAGTAGAGCAGCTGCTAGGCCCCAGCAGGTCAAATGGAAGTCCTTCTCTCCAGTGGGCTGTATCTGAAAAGGAGCCGTATCTGAAAAAGATGTGGATTGGAAGTTTCTCTGGGGGCTGCTAGGAAAGCTGCAGGCTACTCTAGTAGGGAAACCCCTCCCTGTGAGGCAGGGGAGAGCTGGTGCTGTCTTTAATGATGTGGCTGCAGGTCATTCCATTTCAAATTCAAAAGGGAGACCTAACACCTGCCCTGCCTTCCTCACAGGCCTATTGTGGGGTTAGCTGAAATGACTGTATACTACAAGGCACGCAGGAAATGCCAAGCCTGGCAGTCTAAGAACGCTAACTTCTTAAGATAATGACCTGTGCTCCCCACTTGCTTGTAAGATATCAAGAGAAACCATCTATATTCCCTCTCATACTCCAGAAAAGCTACCAGGAATTTTATCAGCCACCGTTCACTCATTTTATGTTTCCCCATAGCTGTGCCCCACATAACACAAGCTATGCTCTGTGTTCACTCGACTTCTTTTTTCTCTTGGGCACATGGACAGACTGGCTTTCCCAGCCTCCCCTGAGGGAAGGTGAGGCCAGGAGACTGGATTCTTGCCACTGGAATGTAGATGGAAGTTATGTATGCCTCTTCCAAGGTGGGTCCCTCAAATCCCCCCATGAGAGCCTCCATATTCTCTCTCTGCCCTCATTTTCTGGCTGGTTGTATAACATCTGGTGGAAGGCTCTGAGACCCCTAGAAAATGGTGACATAATAGATAGAGGAGTCCAAGTCCCTATATCACAGTGGAAGGCTACCCACCGGTTCCTGGATATGACACAGATACAAGTAAGAAACAACCTGACATCATTGACTACAGCAGTTATCCTCCCCGATGAATACACTCCATGCCCATGGCCACGTCTCCTCCCCACAGTGACAGTCAACGCTGCTTCCCATGTGACTGATGCAGGGGGCAGAGAGAACACATACAGGCAACCCAACCCTCATCCAACAGAAAACTCAGCCAAGAAAAGTTAAGGGAATGTTTCTAGATTCCTTGGCAGATTTAAGACCTGCTCCTTTATTCCTTTATTTCTACAGGGAAACCTAAGAGTATATGCTTATGTTTTAAATAACTGAAAAAAGAAAATAAGAGCAAAACACATTTGGTAAACTAATCACAACAGTATTTAAGGCAAGTTGCCAACAGAAAAGGGTTTCAGGGTCTATGTAGGTGGAAGAGGTTAGGAAGGGAGTCTACCCCTCTTTTAGACAGTGTAGACGGTGGCTGGGCAAGACATGGATCGTGGACCATGGGGTGACCTCCTGAATAAGAAAATAAATAGCTAGTGGACCGCGACACTTGGAGAAAATGAGAAGTAGCCCTTGCCGTGATAAAGTCTGCCCAGGCCTAGTGGACACAATGGATACAGACCATTATGATGGATCACGGGTTTCTCACATACTCGGTCTTTATTTTGCGAAGTCCAGCAGGGCCGCAGGGAAAACCTAGGCTCTGAGTTGGGGACTTCCCAGAAGGACAAGAGTGGAGAAAGGTAATGCTGCCCACCTCTGTGCTTTGACTCCAGCCAACCCTGCTCCTCCTTGCTCAGAGGCCACTTACCTGGTAGGGGTACAGGGTGACCCCGTTGGTTCTCGACAGGGACCAGGTGCCATCCAGGTACTGGTGAGCCTGGATGGCCACCGAGTTGAGGATGTTCCCATTGCTGGGACTGGTGGCCATCTGGAGGCTGACTTTGGCCTGGTGGGTTGGAGACCCACTTTTCTTCTCTGCCCCATTGCTGACCCCGAGGCTGTTGGGTTTGCTGCTGTGCTTGTTGGTGACGAAGGCTGTGTAGTTGGAGGAGGCATAGTGGGCAGGCACAAAGGCCCAGTCCCTGGGCTGCTGGAGCCCGCCCACGTGCCGGGACCCCACCAGGGTGGGGATGTTGGCGAGGGGTGGGGGAGAGCCGGGGGAGCCATCGTAGTGCTCACTGCCGGCTGCCTGTTCCAAGGTCAGCACCATCTGGATGGCCTCCTGCTTCAGCTGGTTCAGGTGTGTGGCACAAATGTCACAGCGGTTGTCCCTGTCATTCCATGCCTTCCGGATGGTGTTGGGGACCTGGAGTTTGTCGTGAATCACAGCCGAGAAAGCAGGATCCTAGAGAACACAGCAGAAAAAAACAAAAAAAGAGAGCCTATAACTCAAGCCTGGTAAATGCAATTCAGATGGCCTGTTTTTGATTGACATCCAACAGAAATGAGCACCAGATGGGCACAAGTGCCTCTAGTTAACGAACACATTTGACAAACATAAGATTTTTTTTTAGAGTGGAGACTTTATGGAATTAAAACAAAAAAAAATTCTAAGCATCCTCTTTAACTAGCCAGTCAAATGAGAACATTCCAGATTCTCCCATTTATGTCCCTTGAAGAATTATAACCTTACGTGGAACCTCCCAAGGTGTTCATTAAGTGGACACAAATGTTTGTCCAGTCATGGTGGGGGTGAGAGAAGTCATTCTGGACCAATGCATTGTGGTCCCCGGGCCCCCTATGGACCATGGGAAGTTGGTAACAAATGGAGGTGCTACTTGTGACCCAGAACAGAGATTCTATTCTAAGAAAATCTTGGCCTCATTAGCACTGCGTGAATAGAACCAAACTCAAAAGCTTCTGGACCCGAGATCCAGTCAGCGCCTGTAGCCCGACGAACCCCTGGAGAGTTCACTCTATTGATCACTTGCTCCATGGCAAGCTGCCTGTGCCCGATCTGACATCCTGACCAATTAGAAGACAAATATCCCCTTGACAAACAATGCAAGTTACTTTTCCCCACAGACTTCATTGAAAATTATTGTTAAAAACTCCAGCTCACAAGCCCATATGTAAACGACATTAGAAAATGAATTTAATAAAGATAATTTCTTTTGCTTTCCTTTCTCCAGGAAAGCAAAATTGCACAGAGAAATAAGCACTTGGTTGTGTCAACTAGGTATCAACACATTCAGGTCCTAGTTCTGGTTCTGCTATGAATGAGCTGTGGGACCTTGCACAACTTACTCAGCCTCACCGGACCTCTCATCTGCCACACCAGGCCATGGCCTGTCTTTATTGCCAAGTCCTTCCAGCTCCATGACTCTTGTTTGTGGAGAAACTGGGAGAGAAGAGTCCAATGTCTGTATGTATGAACAGAGCTACTCTGCCGTATTTTGGGCCCAGGTGAACATTTGAGATTCAACAATTGTTGCAAATAATTGATGAGGCTCATCTCAAGGCTTATTTTCCTCTGGGACCTTAGAAGAAAGTCTGCCTTTCTGAAATTCGCTGTCAGCTTTTATGGGGCGGAAACCCCTTCGGGGCTGAATGGACTGTGGGTGAGGGAGGGGGCGGGGGGCAGCAGGGCGGCAGGAAGATCGGCAGCGGGAGGGTGGTTCTTAATTACGATCCATCTTGATTATGGTCTCCAGCATTTTGTTTTCCTTGTTTAACTACCCTGAACAGCTCCTCAGCAGGCACTGATTAATTGATTAATAAATCAAGAGGTCTCTTTACACAGCAGCAGCAAAGAGTGGCTCACTCAGGAGGTAGAAACTCAAGACGGTCCCATAAAATGATAGGAAATGATACGAGGTCAAGGTTGATCAAGTCTGGCTGACAAAGTGATGTGGACCATATGAGACCTGCTATGTGGTGTCTTCTCAATGACTCTGCTTTGTCCAGAGTCCTAATCACACTACAGAGCATGTGAGACCCAAAAAAGGCCCCTCGCAGACCATTCTGGAGCAGACTATCACCCCAGTTTTTAGATAATGAAACTGAGCTCCAAAAGAGTTAAAAGCTCTGACTATACCCAAACTCCGTGACCACTAGACCACGATTTTCCACTTTAAGAACCAAAAAGCCATATTCATCAACTGACTCATCTTTTTTGCACAAACCTGTAAGGTTTTCACCACATTCATCTAGGAATTGGTCACTTATTCCAAAGGAATTTATTTGGACCCCTATATGGGCCAAGATACAGTTTCCTGCTTTTTCACTTATGGTCACAAAATGAGAATTTTTCCCCTATCAATAAATGTCATTTGAAAATATGATTTTTAATGGTCATGCATGTGGCATTTGACCCTTTGGTTGTTTCCTAATTCACTTATGTATTCGCACACTCTACTACAGAATTGGAGACAGTGAGAAAAATCAGAGACAGGCATTCAAAAGCTATCTATGACCCCTGCCTTGTGCTTTCGAGACACCCAACTACAGTAGCCTCTGAGTTAAACGGCACCCATGGGGACTGGCAGATGCCTGATAAATGTAGGTAGACTCTCCGTTAACTGGAACTCAAGCAACCTGCACAGACATTTTGTGTTGCTTGAGTTCCAATTAACAGAGAGTCGACTGTATTTGGTTTCGAGAAGCCTCCAGTTAACTGCTTATTTGGAGTATTTTTTGTCAACCCAACCCTCTGGAAGAAGTATCCCAGTAAGGAGGCAGACATGAGACCAGTCCCATCCCCACATCACAGTTTATTTTAGATCCTTGTTGAAAGAATCTGGATTTGACTCTGACAGCTGTGGTTGGACGTCACATCCACCCTGCAGAAATGACACCTGGTTCTGAGGACACGTTTGCTCTTTCCCTCTCCATTCTTAATTCTCTCCCTTAAAGCAGCAGTATCTTCTTTACTCAGCTTATTGCCGTTCGCTGCTCACCTTCTAACATTTAACCAATAATGTATGTTGGCCTCCAACATGCCAGGCCCTGCGCCAGGCCGAGGACCCGAGGATGCAGGAGAACTATTTCTGTCCCCTCAGAGTCCTGCACTGACAAATGCCACGTCCCTTTGCTGCCACCTCTAGTCCGGACCCAATCAACACACACTCAGACAAACGGAGTTCAGCGCTCCTCTTCTGGTTCCTGAGTCATCAACAGAACCATCCGTGAGTGCTGTCACTGAGCCCACCACCGGGATGACCAACGTGGCCACAGATAGCCAGGAAGTAACAAAGAGCGCATGCTGCCTCACCCGGGGGAAAGCAGAGACTCAATGGCCAACTGATGTCCAAGAGCTATTCCCTAAATTAAGCAACCCTGATCTGAAACTTTATGTGAGTCCTTATCATCAAAAAGCCTCAGTAAGTCAAGACATACATCTCAGCGAAACTAAAACCCCTTTCAAGTGCTCGTACACACATTATAAATATTTTAGTACAACTCAAAACTTCAAAGAGGATGGTCTACAGACCCAGCTTTGGGCAAGTGCCAGAATAAAGAGCATATTGCTTCAAGGCAGAGTGACAATAAATAGGAAGAAAAGAGAAAAGGATGACACACGCATACTGAGCTGTCCTGATGGGGACACCAAAAGGATGGCAGTGGCCCCAGCACACGGATGAGGGAGCACCGCTGGTTCAGCTGTCACCAAAAGACATCTGGACGCACAGAAGGAATGAATTAAGCACACAGCCTGGCATGCTACATAGCTCATGGGCTTCAAAGACATCTACATTGTCTAGTCCTGATTCCTTCTGGGACTTCAGGAAATACTCAGATGAAAACAGCAGGAACCCAGGCACAAGTTGAACTTCCATGTTTCAAGTCCCAATTTTTTATTTCAGCACATATGAAAATGGCCCATTGAGGTACTTACGCAACATTTTCATTCTAAATGTCTAAGGTTAAGGGTTCTGCGCTCTAAACATGCTCGTCTTTCAAAAATAATACAAAATTACTTTAATCCCACATCTGCAGTGAGGAGGAATTCAAGAGAAGTGGTCAAGTTCCTCACAAGGAAGTTTAGGAATAAACGAAGTTCACGTTCAGACACCAAAATCTGCCCCATCAGTGGCTGTTACAAAAGGACAAAGAAAAGGCCAAAATGGTTTTCCAATCCTTTTAGAGCTCCTCTACTTTGGGGGGTGGGGGAGGGCTTTCAGGAACATGTGTGTGCTGCCACGACGCCTAAGGGTCTCTCGTAGTCTAATGACTCTCTGAGGTTAACTCACCTGTCCTCTAGCAGACTGATCTAAGAGATTATGACAAAATCTCTCTTCCCTCAGGCAAGGGCATGGCTTCAAGAGCCACCTATGACCTGGTGACTAAAAATTCTCCATCTCCATCCTTGCCTGACCTTTCTCCTGAACCCTGAGCCTTATATCCAAAGGCCCCCTAAAAAACATCACCTGGGTGAATACTCTTCCAATTGACAATTCAAAACTAATTTTATTTGCCCCTAAACCTATCCTTGTGCCAATAGTGAGTATTGCACTCAGGCGCATAGGCTGGAAATCTAAAACCTTCCATGCCTATGGCTTTCCTTTCAATCCAATCATCGAATGTGGAAGATGGTACTTCCTAAAAGCCCTTGCACTGGCCCTGCTTCTCAACTGCTCACTGTCACCACTGTCTCCCTGACTGTAGCTTGACCTTGTCAGCCCCCCTCCAAAAAAAAATGATTTTACTAAAATGCAAATCTGATTATGTCATTATCCAGCTTTCCTACACCTCTACTCCAAGAGCTCTTTTATGGTCTAGAGTTTTTATTTGTAGAATGATTTCTGTTACACTCACCTCCGTAAGAGGAAATATTCCTTCTTTCCATCTTTAATTCCTCCATAGTGCCTACTACAGAGTAAGGGCTCAACTAATATTTGTGGAATGAATGAATAAAAGTAAATCAACCAAGGCTTAAACAGTCAAGTAACAAAGTTGGCTTCAGTCCATCGTTCATTTATTTTGTCTAAATTAGTGGTTCTCAACCTTCCTGATGCCACGACCCTTTAATACAGTTCCTTATGGTGTGGTGACCCCCATAAAATTGTTTTCATTGCTACTTCATAACTGTCATTTTGCTACTGTTATGAATCGTAATGTAAATATCTGATACGCATTTTCCGATGGTCTTAGGGGACCTCTGTGACAGGGTCGTTCGACCCCCACAGGGGTCGCGGCTCACAGGTTGAGAACTGCTGGTCTACATGAACTAGTCACCTATTACATAATTGCTATAAAACAAGGTCTTTCAAGTCTGTAAGGTTAATACAGTTTTCCAAATAACGTTTGTTCTGTGTAATGGTCCTAATTTGGGTCCACATAACCTGGGTATCCCTCTTTTACCTGACTCCTCCTTGAACCATTAGACTTGATTCTTGCTCCCTGCCTCAGTACACAATCTGTTATTCTTTTCCCTACCTTCCCAAGAAAGTTGCATTTATAATGCAAATGCTTTGGGGGGGAGGGGTTGTTGTTGTTTTTGTTTGTTTGTTGTTTTGTTTGTTTGTTTTTACTGTCCAGCCAGCTCATCAGTAAGAAAACAAGAGAAACCTACCTAAAGGAAAACTCTAGATTGGTACACTTGGTCCAGACAGGTGAGAGTCCAGCAGGCAGGTAGCGTGCTTCTTTTCCAAGAGTTAAAGCCAGCTTTCAATGCGTGAGACGGGTTGCTAATGAGGGCGTAACGTCTATGGAACTCAAGCAAGGAAACAAAACCCACTGCCCAGGCCAACCAAGCCATTTGCTAATGTTCCTCATTGCTTTCTGTCCCACTTCACCCTCGGAGGGACACATTGCTCAGCAATAAATGCTCGTGTTACTTTTGAGGACAAGGCAATTTCCCCTATTATTTTAGCCAAAAGATTTCTTTGTGTGCATCCCTCTAAACCCTCTGGGGTCTGTGAAGAAGGCTACAGCCAGGGTCAGCATGCAGCATGCGTCGTACAAATTCCTGTTGTTGTTTGCTTTTGGTTTATTAGTCTGGAGACCTCCGGTGACAAGCTCAACAAGATTTAAGCTGTTCTTCCAAGTTAGTTTCCTTCTACTTGGTTCTTAAACTTTCTTCCCCCGTAAATGCTATCCCATGAGGCCAGGAATGGCAGAAGCTATTCTGAGAATGCAATGTTTTGTTCCCCAGAGAGGCAGCTTCTCAGAAGATGAATGGCATTTACCTTCACACGCCCCTCCCCCACCCTCTGCCACATCCCTCCTCCGTGTCCTTTCATTCTCAAGAATCTCAGTGTGCTTCCCAGCAGTTCTATCCCCAAAGGCCATCCATATTAGATTCTCTTTTTTGAATGGAAACAGTGAGAAAGTGAAAAGTTTGCAAAAACAACAGAGAGCAAGTCTCAGGTGAATCTGAACCCAGAATACAAATCTTTTCAAACGTAGTTGCACGTTCAAATACCTCTCTCTGGAGAAGTGGTATTTTTCTCACCTCAGTGATTTCAGAAGGAAGAGCAAGATAATCTGGCCAAAGCTGCATTAGCCGTTGGCAGAAAGGAGAATGTATTTCTTCATTTTATTTACTTTTCATTAAATTTATTGGGATTACATTGGTTAGTAAAATTATATAGGTTTCGTGTGTACAATTCTATAACACGCCAGCTATATACTGCACTGTGTGCTCACCACCCAGTCAGTTCTCCTTCCATCATCATATATTTAACCAGGAAGGAGAATTGAAATGTCTGAAAGCTAAAAACGAATCCAAAATGCCAACTAGTGAATGTAACTTCTTCCTCAGGAAGATTTGGTTCTAAGAGGCTCGTCAGCTCCCCCACCTTTGCATCTCATTTCCACATGAACCTCACAGGATGTGGAAGGTAGGGAATGCAAAGGCTCGTGATAACCCGGAGCCTTCCTCACGTGAGACTCTGCTCACCCAGCTGTCATGTTGATTCTTCGCAGAGGAGCTGACTGACAGCTAGACATCAGTATGCTTTCCTCCTGTGGTTCACAGAGTTGCCAGACCCACAAGCAAGGCGAATGAGTACCTTGGAGGGAAGCCAGGGAATAACTCACACGGACAAAGTAATGATGTACCACTGCTCTTTGTGGGGAAGAGTGGCCACTAGAAAGTCCCTGAGCTGTTCACTCTGTTTGGCAAAGAGGACACAAGCGTGGCTCATTCGCCAAATGTAGGGGCTGTGACAGGAGGGAGAAAGACGTGAAAGACGATACAGAGCGTGTTGTAATCGCAGTTCGCTCCAAGTGAGCCCAAGATGGCCAAAATGACAACCACCGTGGTGACAGCAAGTCAGCCAGGCCTGAAATCACAGGTGGCCAACAGACCTACTTTATCATCGCAAAAATTTCAGTGGAAACTTCCTTCTGGCCTACCAGGCAACATCTGCACCCAACGCTTGTCAGCATTGCTACTAGTCGCTTCGGGACCCAAAAACCCTTCACCTAGTCAGGACGATCACAGGCGAACACGGATCCCGGCGAGCCAAGGATGAATGGATATAAAGACGTTCTGGGTAATGAGTTCAGAGAGACCCAAAAACCGCCCAAGGAAGAGATGTTAAATGTCAGGCCAAATTTGTTCTACATAAGAAACCAAATTAACCTGGAATGTAGTGACTGGGCCCAGCCTCTGCAGTTCTGCTCTGCGTTACAGCAGAGAGACGCAGTCCTGTTAGAGATGGCAGGTGAGGCTTCTGTTTGAGTGACCGTCCCCCGCACAGCAGGCTGTGGGAGCACCAAGGGCGGGCGGGGTGCCATTCACAGGCTGCTCGCTGCCACGGGTGCAAGTGCTGCAGATGATAAGGCTTATCCACTTCAAAAGAAAAGGGAGCTCTTCAATTGGAACTTAATATGATTAAGAACAGTTTAGGAATTACCAAAAGAATAGATGAGGTATTTCTTATTATGACCACAGGAAAAAAAATTTTCTTTATGTCTATGTCTCATCTTTCCCAAAGATTTAAGACTCTTAGATCTTTGAACACTTTTGGTTAGCCAGATAGAGGGTTGGAGTCCCGGTTTTGTCACTTAGTAGCTGTGTGACCAGGAGCCATATTTTTTTTAAAAAGATATATCCAAGCTTTCTCTTCTCCTTCAATGTGAAGCTGGGAATTGATAATGTCCCCTATGTGACTGAGTTAAGTACGGAGTAAACGTGATCATATGTGTAACATGTTTAGCACAGTCCTGGTCCTTGGTCCATGCTACATAAATGGTAGTGATAATTACCAATGTCATGCTTCTCAGTATCTAATACAGTCCCTTGTAGGTATAAATTTAGTGCTGCAGATGAAGATGATGGTGATGGCAAAAATAACCTCTTATCCAGCAGGATTTAGCAAACACATTTAGAATTATGAGTGATTTAGAACTGGTCTTCAGGTAACCACCTCTTAACATTAGGCTAAGTCATGATCTTCTTAAAAGAAATAAAAATAAGCATGGATCCCTGGAATTCCTGAGCTTGGAGTGGATGGCTCCCAGCCTTCTAAAAGGTGAAATCCCCTGAACGGTTCACATCCCTGACACTGAGAACATGGTGCTCCTGGACTAAAAGGTATTCCTTATTTCTCCTGCAGGAGTGGGTCATGCTCCAAAGGGCCTTTGCCAGATGCTCAATTAGAATCACAGAACTGTCAACTGGCTAGTAGTGTCTTCTAGAAGCTGTCAACCTCTACCCAGGAGACAGAGAAAGAGAAAGATGATTTTACATTAGCATGACTCCCTTCAGACCTGAAAATCTTGCATCTCCCTTGGCCCTGGGGAAATAGGATCCATTCACAAATAGATTAAGAGTTTAGGATGGGAGAGTGGACTTCTAATATGCACTTCAATAGTTTCTCTTAACTTTAAAGTACGTGTTCAAAATGACACACACAAAGAGTTCTGGACTTTACAAATATGAAGCACTAATCAAGACCCTAGTATGACAGACTAAAATTTTACCTTTAAATTATTAAACTCTATTTAGGCTAGATGTATCTTTTATGTGTAGGCTCTAATGTACCATTACATGGCAAATGGATTTATTTTCAACTGTAAGTAGCTGTATTACTATAAGGCTATTAAGAAGCTTGTTAATTATCCAATTATAACATTGCCTAATGTTTCTTTTTCCTTTCATTGATTCTGTTTCCATGAAATACTATACTACAGAAATACTATACTACTTGGCTATGTTTTCTTGGACTTACTACAAATAGATAAAGTACCTAAAATCTGATGTTTTGCTATTGTTTTTAAAAGATGAAATTTTAGTACAGAAGCTGTGTTTTGACATAGCCCACCACAAACTTGAATAATTCTGCTGGTTCCCCTGTAACCTAACCTATGTGACCCAGTGCTCTGGGCCCCACGTAATTTGCTTCAAGCCATCATGTCAGACATCTCTCTCAGGGGTCCTCATGTGACCCTCCAATATAGTCAGGGTGGGTTTCCCTCTGTCCCATAGAAACCCTTTCATTTCCCTGCCTCTGGGCCTTTGCTTATGCTTCTGCCCTGATGATAATTCCCACCCACCTTGTAAACCACAAGGAAACTTGGGGGCAGTGATGGGTATCATCCCTATCATGGTGATGGCTTCATGGGTGTAGGCATATGACCAGATGTATCAAATCTTACACTGTAGCTGTCTACAGTTCACTGAATGCCAATTATATAACCATTAAGCTAAAAAATATTATTGTTCATCTGCATAAGGCTCAACTTGTCCGTGAAGTCTGAGTCTTAGCTGGGAATCTTCCTCCGCCGGACTTCCATCGCCTGTCACTGGTCTGAGTTACTCACGGCCCTTAGCAAACACTTCCTGGTGAGTTAGAGCTGTGCATGCTCTATCTCCAATCGCAGTAAATTCCTATCGGGCAGAAACCATGCTGCAATTTGAATAGCAATGACAACGTCTACGCTTGCCCCCTGGAGTCTACTCAAGACAGCGACCAGGGGGACCTTTTTAAGTCTTAAATCTGATCCTGGCATTCCTCCCCGGTCCCCAGCCCACCTTCCCTCAGAGCCCATCAAAAGTGCTTGCAGGAGCAGGATGGCCCCTCCTCCCTCTGACTGACCTCGGTGCCCACTGCTCGCCCCCTGACCCACTCTGCTCCAGCCACAGAGCCTCTGGCTGTGCCTCAGTCACACTGGGAATGTCCACTCCCGTGCCTCAGTGACTTTAGGCATGCCTTTCCTTCTGCGTGGAAAACTTGGCCCCATGGATATCCATCCACCTGATCGTCTCTAACCCACTTCCAAGGTGTTAAGATATCACCTTGTACACGAGGTCTTCTCTGACCACCTAATTATAATTGCAAACTCCCCTCAGCACTCCCTAATCCCCTCCCCTGCTTTATTTCTCTCTACAGCTTTGTCACCTTTGAATGTACTAGACAGTCATGGCGTCTACCTCCCCCTGCAAAATGTCAACGGGACGAGAGCAGGGACTTATGCTCACTGCTGACTCCCTAACGCCCAGGAACAGTGCCTCAAGTACGGTCGGCACTCAAAGTGTTTGTTGAATGAGGCAATGAATCAATGAGCTGAATCTGTTTTCAGTGTAAGGAGTTCCTCCCACATTTGTTAGCTTTATCTTTCTTATGGATTTTCATCACCTTTTGCTTTGTACTAAGGCAATTTTTTTTCTATGAAATCTAGCCATCTAGAGTCCTTGGAGGACGGGGAGTGCTTGTTGGCTCTGACACCCCTTGCAGGGCCTTGTTTCTCAAGGTGTCCTCTCTGCAGCAGAATCACCTGGGAAGCTCAGAACAGGAGAATCCCAGCCCCCCTCTCAGATCCTCTGTCAGAATCTCGGGAGTGGGGCTCTGGAGTCTGCATTTTAACAAGCATTGCGGGTGATTCTTTCCATCCTAAGGTGGGAAGAGACACCTGCCTCCCCATTTCACGCACCTGCCCCTCGCTGTGCCTTCAGAGAGGAGCCGAGCTCTCCACCCAACCCAACGCACTGCAAGTCCCCCGACAACCTCAACGCTGGGACCGCTGCTGCTTCTAGAATCTAGACAGAGATTCAGGACAGTGACAAATGGCCCTGGGGACATAGCCCAGAGACTACAGGGATGAGGCAAATGTCTTTTCACCACATTCTCTCCCTCCTCCAATAGTGCTCTGATTTTGACCCATGAGGGGACATCTGGAAATACCTGGAGACATTGTTGGCTGTCACAGCTGAGAGGGTGGAGGCCTAAGGTACTGCCAAACGTTTCAAGTGCACAGGAACAACTCCGCCCAAGAAAGGAAGGATCCAGTCCCAAGTCAATGGTGCCAAGGTTGAAAGCCTGGCCTGAGCCCTCTCCGATCCCTTCTCACCCACGCTCCTAGCGATCTCTGGGCAGGACAAAGAACAGGGTGTTCATAGTCCAGAAGCTCAGCAGGGCTCTTATCTACCTCAGTTTCACTTAAGTGTGCAGAGACTAAACTCTAAAAAGTCTCGTCTCTTAATATTTTGAGTCTGCAGTTACGGCTGACGATCGGGCTGGGGGCAGTGGCTGTGTATGAGTGTGCTGAGGGTATGCACAGACCTGCTGACCATTAAAACCCCACCGAGAGGGGTGGGCAGTGGCTGTGAATGAGCGTGCTGAGGGTATGCACAGACCTGCTGACCATTAAAACCCCACCGAGAGGGGTGGGCAGTGGCTGTGTATGAGTGTGCTGAGGGTATGCACAGACCTGCTGACCATTAAAACCCCACCGAGAGGGGTGGGCAGTGGCTGTGTATGAGCGTGCTGAGGGTATGCACAGACCTGCTGACCATTAAAACCCCACCGAGGTGGGGGCAGTGGCTGTGTATGAGCGTGCTGAGGGTATGCACAGACCTGCTGACCATTAAAACCCCACCGAGAGGGGTGGGCAGTGGCTGTGAATGAGCGTGCTGAGGGTACGCACAGACCTGGTGACCATTAAAACCCCATTGAGGGGGGCGTTAAGATCCCAGACTGGTTCCCCAGACTCATGCCTCCCTTCTATCTGGAGATACATGTCATTGCCCTTCTTGGTGACACAGGCACTGCTGACAGTGCCACTAGCTGTTTACAAGAGTGTGGTGGAAAAGGCTGATGTGGGACCTGAGATCCTGCCCACAGGAACCCGTACATCTGGTTTGTGGCTTAGGCGGCAGCTTGCAGGGCCTGTCATTTGCCGCTCTGCCGCTTGGCCTGGGTCTGAGAGGGCACCGCTGAGGTTGCTGTGACTATGAAATCACTTCAAGTCCTTGGCCAGATGTCACATCGTGGTCACTCTGCAGTTCCCTCAACGGCATCATGAGAACAAGTCAGCTCTAAGAAGTAACGGGATGCCATTACAGAGACGACCAGGGGTTTCTTCGTTCCTGCAAAAACCACACATTTATGTAGCACAGACCGTGTGCCGAGCGAGCTCTGCAACGGACAGGTTCGGTGAGAAAAGTCACAACAGCTTTGGCCATTAAGTGTCCCCGGCTGGAGTAGGCTCTTAGAGAACGAGGCCCTGAGGGGTAAGAGTTTTTTAATTTTTATTAATTTCAGGTGTACGAAAAAGAAAACATAACGCTTAGAGATGTACAGAGCTCACACAGAGATAACCCCATCAGGTCTACTTCCTATCTGACACCTTACGTAGCTATCACAATACTGTTGACTCTATTTCCCATGCTGTACTCCACCTTCTAACAAGAATAATAAACCGGATCTCGGGGCTGGCGTGAATGAGGTCCTTACCAATGCACAGAAAAGGAGTTTGTGTTTAAATGTTTTCACAGGAGGTGGCAGGCCGGAGAGAAGTCATTTCACTGTCACAGAGGGAGAAAAGCATTCCAGATGCAGGGTTGCTTGGTCAGATCCCCGGGGCCCGAGGTTAGGATAAAGGCCTGGGACACGGGGCCCTGGTGTCCCTGACATTGCCCAACGGGAGTGAACAGTGTGATGAATAAAAGAAACTCAGAGGACCGAGGACTGTCCGAACCCACGCTCAGCAAGTCCCATGGCACACAGGCCACTTGTGAAATTTCAACAGAGAACGAATGTGTGACTTTCAGTTCAACTCTAACAGCCTTTGTTTGCGTGGATTACACAGAGATCCTCAAAAATAAAATCATCAGCTTGTACATTAAAAAAAGAGATGGTTGCATGGAGTTATAAATACATTAAAAACTACTAGATATACATTTTACAAGGGTCAATTGTATGCCAAATAAATTATATCTCAATAAGAAAAGGCACTTCCTTCCCCACCCCAAAGCCAAACTGTGATTCACTGCTTATTTTAAAGACACACACACACATTTTCCCCACAGGAGTCTATAACCTCAGAAGCCTACCTTCCATAATATATTTTGGCACTTGGTACTTTAAAATTAACAGAATAAAGTGAAGTATATTGGTAGGCTGAGCAGGACGTCAAAGTCAGAGCGAGTAAAAACAAGTACTCATGTGTTAGAGTGACACCAGCACGGAAATAATCGATCAGCACGCCTGTCTTAGCTGGAGAAGCTTCTCAATTAAGTCAGTGGCAAAGGCCACAAGAATAATCTGAAAGCAAAATTCCCCCTCGAATACATTCTACATTCTGTGAAGCATATAACACTTCTTGTCATTGCACTTGACTCCCAGTACCCTTTAAAATCCCCACACCACCCTGTGTGTTCTGGGATACACGTCATTGCATCCCTCACATTGCAAGGGCATCTCTCTTACATAAACTCTGAGTGTGATCCACATGCCTCTATTCCTGGAGCTGTTGGGAGAGTGGTGAAAGTGCAGTGAGGTTTGGGAAGTAAACCGTGCTTACTATCACACAGAAATGTGTACGTATACACACTCATACTGAGTATATGGATCATTTGTCAATACAGTAGACCCTCCGTGAACCACGACTCAAGCAACTGGCAAAATGTTTTTGCCAGTTGCTTGAGATTTTGCTGGTTGTTTTAGAGTGCCAATTATTTGAGTTCCAGTTAAGAGAGAGTCTACTTACATTTATCTAGCATCTATCAATCCCCATAGGTGCCAGTTAACTGAGAGTCTGCTGTACTTGCAAATGAATCAGAGGTGCATGTAAGTAGAAACTGACATCCACGAAGAACCCACCACGTGGATCAGGGATCAGCCAACTTTTCCTATAAAGGACCAGGGAATAAGTATTTGACATCATAGGACATATCATCTCTGTTGCATCTACTCAACTCTGCTGTTACAGTGCAAAAGTAGCCATAGACAAAATGTAAAGGATTGACCATGGCTGTTTTCCAATAAAACTTTATTTATAAAAACAGGCAGCAAGCTGGATTTTCTGCCTCCTGGTATGGATAACAAAAGCGTATACTCTTTAAGAAACAGTTACTTAAGCCATTCTAAAGGGCTCTTTCTAAAGAATTAGAGGTGACCTTGTGCTCTTGTACAGCCATGAAACACAATTTAAGCTTTTGATGAGTCAGTGTCTACAAAGAAAATGAATTACTTTCGTACTGTGCCATATGACGTAATGTCCAAAGGCTGGTTCCAGAAGGCTGTCTCTGGAATGCTCGGATCTGCTTTTTGTCTTCCCTCCTCCTGTCCAGCTATAAGCTGCCACTTTGTTGACTTCATTTTTGTGATTATCTTTATCTTTAATTTGCCATTTCTGATCTGCGCCAGACCAAGAACAGTATCTAAAGTAGGCCTGGCTATGAACAACAGTAAGTCTCTCCTATGAGTAAAGAAACTTGAACTTGAGCTTTGTCACCATGTGGCTACCCCATGGTCCTTTGGACTATGTTCTAATTCTTCACTCTTGTACATACTCAAGGTTGTTAGGTAAATAACTTGAGGGTGAGATGCTCCTCTTGTCTGTGTGTGTATGTGCACCTACCTACCTACCTACACACACACACACACACACACACACACACACACACACGCCCCAAGTCATTTATTTATTCATTCAATACATATTTATTGTGTTCCTATGAGCCAGTCACTATTCTAAGTACTTAAAATACATTAATGAACAAGAGAGCAGAAAACTGAAGCTAACACACTCACGTACAAACAAATAAAAACATCCCTCAAGAAGCTTACATTACAGTAGTGGGAGATAGATCATTAAACAGATCTATAAATTGTCTTGTACCTAAAGTAGAAATGGATCTTAATCAGTGAAGTCATATGACTCTCCAGGTGTCTGAGCACGTTCTCTCTCTCTCTCTCTCTCTCTCTCTCTCTCTCTCTCTCTCTCACACACACACACACACACACACACACACACACACACACACACTTCCTAAGTACTTCTAGGTCACCAGGTTAAGTGGCTAACAATCTTAAGTTACAAAACTTCTAAATGTCCCCCGCACACACAGAGACAGTTCAAGTTACTCCAACTTGATAAACCAGAATGCCCACACACTCCCATTTTCGATTTGAACCTCATTTCCTGCCTCCTTCCTCCCCATGCTGGGGCCCCTGGGAAGCAAAAGTTAAGTCACAAACCAGCTACAAGACAGGAGGCTGAGCAGACTACCTGAGATTCCAAGTGGTCAGCCTGTTCTTGGATCATTTAAAGCTGCTTGTTTGACTGTTAATGAGGCAATAAATTCCTGTGATCTGGGAGGTGAACCAAAAATCCTAGCCCAGGTTTCAGTTTCCTTTAAAACTGACTACTTAGGGAAGTGCCTGTCTTTATAGTTTAATGAAGCTGGCTCTGTGGTCCCCTAGCACCTTGGGGAAGAGAAAGGGTGAGAGCTCACAGAGTGTCTGCAGCATTCCGGAGAGTAAGGCCAGACACACACTGTTGACCCAGAAGGTGAACAGGAGAAAAACAGGAAATGACTGAACCCCAAGGACCTTCCCGGAGCCCTCCCAAGGGCAAGTGCTCACAGAGCTGCTACTACCCAAACCTACAGGGATGAAAACCATTATTCCAGAGAGAACATCTCCCTGCCAGTCTGTCTGGCATGATTACACATTTGCAGAGAGTCAAAAAGCCACACCCCTTCCCAGAACACATCAAGGTCATCACAGCCATCACCAAGGGTCCAGATCAACCGTTCATCAGCCAGGACTAAATGCACAAGAACAGCTGTGACTCACTGTCTCGCGATGTGCCCTCGGGCCTGCGCACTGAGCTATCTGGTCCCCTGTGAAGTCCCTCCTCCTTCTACGGGCCATCCTGGGAACAGGGATCAGGAGATGGTGCTTCTCTACAGCGGATCCTTTGGCATAAAGGCACGAACTACACAGAGGGGGAGGTAATCACCGCGGAGGCTTTTTCTTTCTCTTTAGGAAAAGGTGAGCAGGGAATTCCAGCTCTGACTCACTTCCCAAAAAGCCTCCTCACTCACGGTTCAGCCCTTTCTAGATCCTTTTTCCTTCTCTAGTCCAAGATGCTGATTCCTCAGGTTAAGAAAACCATCCTCCTGGTGTGTCATCATGTTTGATACCAGAATATGTGTGTGTGTGTGTGTGTGTGTGTGTGTGTGTGTGTGTGCGTGTGCACACACAGCAACCTGGGTCACAGGTAAACCAGAGGCACGAGTCTGCGACCCCAGGCCTGGGGAGGCCCAGGCAATGCCATGAAGGAAAAGGGCAACCCAGGACTGGTCTTGGGCTGAGAGGAGTACCAAGGAGGCCAACCAAACCGTGCCCTGCCCTGGGTGGCAATGCCAATCTGTAGTCTGAGACAGCCCGATTACGCCTTCACGTTTAGCACAGTTGGGCCAGTTGGGCAGCAGAATCTAGAGATCAGACGATGGTCAGACGTGCCTGCAGATATGTGGTGCAGGTCAGGAGGTCAGAAGCAGGGTAGAAACATGCCAGCGGGCCTGGGTCCAGCTGCTTCTGTCGCCTGCTTTCATCGGGGTCACCGAAACCACAAGCCTACGGAACACACCAGGACTCCAGATTCGATCCAGTTCCCACCCTGCTCGGGTGCACAAGCTTTTGGAATCAAAAAGACCTGGGTTCAAATCCCCACTCTAACAGCAGCCTTGTTCCAGGTACTGCTCCTCTCTGCACTCTGGTTTGCTCATCTGTAAAAACAGAAGGACAGGAAGACCCATCTCACAGCATCACCAGGAGGCAGACATGAGGGTGATGGCAGAACATGCTTGGCAGGGTAGTGAATGCCCCAAAATAGCCCCGTCCGTAGAGAACAGACCAGCAGCCACACACTACAAACTGTATTGCAAACTCCTTCTTGCTTCTAGGGCGTCATCGAATGTCCTTTGCCTGCCCTGCGTCCTACTCATCTCCAGAAGTCGACCCTCTCCTCTGCTGATCCTGCAGGGGGTGCTGGCCTCAGCCCGGTCAGTGACAATTAACCGGAGAAAAGCCTGGGGTCACTCTTCTGAAGCTCCTGCAGGGTTGGCAGAGCCTCTGGCTTTGTTTGTCCTTCCTGTGCCCCCCAGTGACTTGTCACCAACGTGTTGTAGGAGGAGGGGCAAAACTGGTAGGAATTTCACTCTTTGCAGAAGACATCTGCTTGGAGGGCCGTAAAGACCCAGGTGGCACTGTTTTGAAGGCAAAGAAAGGAAGGGCAATTACCCTGCCATTAATCAACCAGGCTACAAGGACTGAACGGTGTTAGTTAAGGCCAGGAAACAACATTTAATGACATTCCTGAGTATTAGGAATGAGCAAAACACCAATTAAGTTAGTAGGCAGCTATGGGATGGCTTGAAATATGTCAGCGTAGGTTTTAAAGCCACCTTGTAGAATTCAAGGTGAATTTAAAGGGTGCTACTACCATTTCCTCTGCAAAATAAAAATAAGAGACGCCATCACGGGCCCCCACACACACGGCTTCCGGTGGAGGGGTAATGGGAGACCACCAAACTTTCTTTGCTTTGCTTTCTTCTGACTCCCAAATAAATTCCCCACCCGCCTGCCAGACGCACTCATAGGAGAGACATTTAAGTTAAAGATCTGCAGAGGTTAAAAGTTAAGGATCTAAGAATAGAAAATACAGGGTGTTCCAATCTCTTTTTTTTTATTATTGCGGTAAAACAGACATAACATTCACTGTTTTAGCCATTTTAAATGTATACTTTGGTGGGATTAAGCACATTCACATTGATGTGCAGCCGCCACCACTATCCGTCTCCAGAACTGTCTCATCTTCCCAAACTGAGACTCTGTCCCCCGTTAAACAACAGCACCCCACGTCCCCACCCCCAGCCCCTCGTAGCCATCATTCTGCTTTCTATCCCTGTGAATCGGGTAGCACTAAGTACGTCATGTAAGTGGAATCACACAGTATTTGTCCTCAACCCCCCACACCCTCCCCGAAAGGCCACATTTGTATTTTACAATACAGTAATATACACAGGACACATATTTCAGGGGAAATTTTCACATTGACCTTCTGGGTAGTTGTCTGAAGAAATCCAGTTATTTGTCCTTTTGGGTCTGGCTTCGTCCACTTAGCATAAAATCTTCAAGGTCCATCCATGCTGCTATGGCACGTGTCAGAACTCCCTTCCTTTTGCAGCTGACAGCGTATGCCACACTCTGTTTACCCACCCGTCCGCGGACATTTTGGTCCTTTCCGCCTTCTGATTATCATGAACAATGCTGCTGTGCACAGGGGTGTACACAATACCTGTTGAGAGTTCCCATCTTAGATGAAATCGTCCTCAGTGTCTCTGCTCTGCTTTGGTCTTGCACGCTGACTCTGCTTTCTTATTTTCCACCCATCCTCTGATTACTGTTCCCCAATATATCTGTTTGGGCCACCGTGATGGCTTTGTGGTGGCACACTTAGCCGATATGTTGCCTTCATTCTATGGATTTGATTGATATAGACCCACATGGAAAATTCTCTCTCTCTCTCTCTCTCTCTCTCTCTCTCTCTCTCTCAGAGATGTTCCTGAGCAGTCCACTCCCACTTCTGAACTTGCCTGTCACCCCCACAGAGCCAGCCCCATGCAGAGGTGAGCCGGTGTGCTGAAACGGAAGCCGCCGAACAGACACCCTCCGACAGAGCAGCCCACGACGAGGCCTGAGCAGAAGCTATTGCAGTTACAGTGCTGGACGCGCGCAACCCCGCCAGGACTCCTCGCGTCTTGGGCAAAGCATGGGCAAGCATAACCGACTGACGTGAGCACCCATGCTGCTCTGTGACACCTGAAGGGGCTGTGGCTTCCAGGAGACCACGGACGTCACGTTAGCGGGGGGCGGAGGAGGGCGGCGAGTGCAGGGGAGAAAGGTGGAGGGTTGAAACAAACCAGGCAGGAAGGTTAGGCCCCTTCGTGAAAAGATCCCCAGGGACAAAGACAAATTAAAAGGAAGTGTCCCCTTGTGATCGTCAGAGGCTGAAAGAAAGAACACTCTCCAAACGGCAAATCCAGACCTGGGAAGTGGCTAGTCATTAAGAGTGAGAAAGCGCTGTTCTGCCCTGAGATGTCACACCCACCTCTCACCTGACTCTGGGGACACGTGGAGGGCTTATGTCATTTCCAGTCATCTGCCTGAACGGATTTACAGCGGTTCAAAGACAGGGTGACGTACACACTCTTCCAACCGCCAACGCACGGGTATACTCAGAAGACAACTGGGCAGCAGCTCAGCCCGACCCCTAACTACGCACTCACTGGGCCTTCTGACGGGCACGTCAGCCTACGCACAAAATCTGTGTTTAAAAAATTCTTGCATTTTCTGCAGAGGTAAAAAGTATACGCTATCCCACGTTATGCATTATGTTTATTACTATATGTTCAAATATAATAGGATACGGTGAGTATGATGTCATAGTATCTATCCATCTATCATTTCTAGGCGGTTATCGATCTGAACTCTCGCAGCTAACCAGGTCACCATGAAAAATGAAATCCTTCCTCTGTAGCCACCAATCAAGTGACAGCTCCCAGGCCCAGCTTGGCCTCCCGGAAACTCGCCTCCTGGACAGACTGTAATTCGGGTGTTTGCCATGGACGGCACCTTACTTTGGGGGAGAGGTGGCATTTTGGGCCAATCTGCTTACCTCCGATTTCCTTCATCAAATTGCACATCCGTGTTTCCAGTTGAAGTCTTGAAGGACCGAGGGCTTTCCTTAAACAGAGAGAGTGCCCAGTGTGGTCATCTTCTTCAACTGGGACCTCGCCCCTCCTCAAAGCTGGATTGTAAGATCCTCCTAAAATCCTTTTTTTAGGACCCCAACAACTTGGCACGTGCCCCGCAGGAAGTTCTGGCACTTGCACGTCGGTCCAGGACCAGCAAGGACGGAACCCGGGCTCTTGGTCACTCACAGCAGAAGGAGGAGCTATGTGTCTGTCACCCCAAAGTGCCCAGCCCTTCCCACAGCCATATCGGGTGACCAATGCTTGTCCCTCCTGCATCAGCCTTTCAGGATGGTGGTTTCCTGTCCCCACGGGGGCATGTGGCCAGCTGCTGCAGAACGCCAAAGCCCTCCGGGTTCTCACTTAGTTTTTCCGTCTTGGCTGGGGCTCCCCCACCTCACAGACGAGCGCGTCTTTTTATCACTTAATGGGAAATCATTAACGCGTGACGCAATCGGACCTTATCTGACACCTTCGCTCCGCCTCCCGTGCCAGCGCGCCTGCCCAAAGCCGTCCTCCCGGGGTTCCTCATGGGGACTTCTATGCTCTGGCTCATCACCCACCCTGCCTGAGGGGTCCCAGCCCACCTCTCCCCTGACTCCCCTCCTCGGGCCAGCCCAGGTGGGGTGTGCTCCACGAGGGGACAGCCCGGCACAGGGAGCCTGGAGGCCAGAGCGCGGACCATGTCCTCTCGGAGAGCTCCGCCTCCTGACAGCAAGCCCTTTTTCTGGATTTAGGGATGCGATATGCCTATCTCTGCATCGCTCTTTCCCAAACATTCCACGAGCGCCTACTGCGATATCACCTAACGAACCTCGAGGTCACACACGAGACAGCTGACGAGCGGGGAAGGACAACGATGGAGACGTGACCTGGACAGTGAGTGAATGAATGCCACCACGGCCGGCCGCCATTCAGCCACTGGAGAGAAGAAGGTGAGGGCACTGAACAGCGTCACACCCTCCGGGGACCGCCTGCACTTGCAGACGCTCCCCACAGGCCCACAGCTCACTCGGAGCACTTCACCACGGCTCAGACCCCAGGAGAGCCGGCAGGGGTGAGGCGGGTGGGGCTTCACCACCGGAGTCCAGAACGACAGCGTATTTACGCCAATCGCTCCTGCCCTCCTAACTCACAGCACCTGGGGTGGCTGCTCCCCCTCTGCCTCAGGCCTGGCCACACTGGAGTTCGCATGGAGCCCAGTCCTGGGACCAAGTCAGCGAAAACCATTCAGTGCCCACGGGGCAATGCGCTGTTGGACATACCCTCCAGGGACAAGTGGCCACCTCCTCTCCTGCTGCTACCTCCGAACAAGGGAAAATCGCAGAAATGGCGACGGCTTTTCAAACACACGGCCGTTTTGAGAGCCTGTGAATTCGGCTGCGTTGTCTTTTTGTTTTTGTTTTTCCAGTGACATCCAGGTGTCAGCATTGTAACCCACAATTCAATGCCTTTTGCACAGAACTTCAAAACAACAAGAGAAAATTACCCTCTAACAGCTTACGATATATTAGTAAGAACACACAAAGCATCACAGAAGGTGTCTGGACGTCTAGGCTTAGTCCCTTGTCATTACTCGCCTGTCTGTCTTGCCAAGTTCCCACGAAAGATGACTGGAACCCTGGGGCCCATCCTTGTAATGACCAAGGTCCTGCCAGTGTGGGGACCAGGTGGAAGGTGGTCACAGGGCCACAAGTGCCTGGTCCCTTCACTCTCGTAGGAGCTGGGCCTATATAAACCAACCACGGGCGTCACCACGTCCCCTGGTCTGGCCACTCTAGGAATGGTACAAATCATATCACAGACACAGCGCGAATGAAGGCCAGAAATGCTTATAACTCGTACACAGGCACCCCATGGAACTGTTCGAGGGCTATCTAGAAAAAAGTCCACCCCAAAATGCCTCTATTTGTCATATGACATGGCCAGATACTTTCAGGACAGCCCTTGTACACTTACCATATACAGTAAGTAATTAACAGATATAAGCTACCCCCAAAACAGAAGTCTTCAAAATACAATTACAAACCCTTCCATTCTCTTGGCCTGCTTTAGAGATATATTTATGAATGAGAATAAACCAATGGAAAGAAAGAAACCAGGGCTGTGAGGGACCCCTAGTTCTAGTACAAGTCCTTGCTTTTGCAAATGTTAGCCCTGAGACCCAAAAAAAGAATAAACAATGCCCCCCATTATGACATGCTCCAAGGAGGGAGTCCATCCAGGTCCCCTGCCCTGGTTGGGGCCCCTTTACGGTGCACCCTCATCGGCCCTGTCAGCAGAGCCACTCACATGGGGCCTCCCTGCCTCTCCTCACCTGTCACCCTCCTGACAGCTGTGACAGGACCGATAAGTCCTGCTCACTGCCACTCTTCACTTCAACCTGGCTAAGGGTTTACTGTCGCATCGAGGATAATAAAGACATTTCTCCAAGCTCAGGTTAGACCGTTGCTGTTTCCTGAAAGTCACTCGTTCTTGGGGTCTGATCGAGCCCATTATAAGCCTGAAAATATTACCTTCATAAAAATAGAAAATTCTCATTCCTCCTCCCATTGGTCTAGTGCTCTAAGGCAGTGAAAAGTTTAATAGGAAAAAAAGTAGCTAAACACATGTTAATGTTTTGCAGTCATTTTAGGAGAAGAGACGTCAGAGGCTAGACTCCTTCCTAGTAAATGCTATGAAACAGGAGCTCTCGACGAGCCCAAGGTGACAAGCCCAGGATATCAGGGGAGTCAGGCCTCGTGGATCCCAGGTCAAAAGTCCCTGCTGGACCTTCCCGCCAATGTGGACTTTTAGATGTAACTCATAGCTAAGAGTTGGGAGGAGGGGAAAGACCAGAAGGCAAGGGAGGACAAAAGGAAAAAACAAAAAGCAACAGAAACAGCCTACATGGTAGCCAATCAGAATAACAGAGACTTGTCTGCATTTATTCCAAATGCTCTCACCATCTACAATGATGCCACTATATAAAGCCTTTTTGATTCAAACCCTCGAAACTGTTCCATTTGACATTGGACATGAAATATAAAATAAAGGAACATGAATGGTCCTAACCAGAGATGGAATCTTACACGTCAGCTTCAGGGGCCCTCAGCTGCAGGTGTCCTTTCCGGCTCAATGCATGCACAGGCTCACCTGTGTTCTATTAGCTTTATTTTTTTCCAGCTTTACTGAGATATATCATATTTTGCTGTGTATAAGGCTCACTTTTTTGCTCAAATTTGTGAAAGAAACATAAGGATGCACATTATATGTGGGTAGTAGTAATTCCGTACCTATATAAATGTTTTTAATTCTTTTATTTATGCTTATGAGTTAAAAGCGTAACTCTAGAAATCAATAGTGATATCCGTATGTAAAAATAATACCCTGGAATACAATGATCGGTCTTTTATTTATATAAAAAATTTATACATAAAATTTCTTGTACCTTCTATCTGTTCTTATGTTTTGTCATTATTTGTTACATAACATTTCTTGTACCATAACATGTTAAAAAATAAATGCTAAAATTCCTTTATAATACAAAAAAACAAGTATCTAAACATAAACAAATAAAAATTTGAATTAAAAAATTAAAATGAAAAAATGTTTCCCCTGAAAGTTTGGGCCAAAACCGTGGGTATGCATTATATACAGGAGGGCATTCTACCTGGCAAAATACGGTAATCGGCATGTGACCTTGTGTAACTTTAAGGTGTACAATGTAAAGATTTGATACACACACAGGCTGCAAAATGTTTACCATAATAAGGTCAGACAACACTGCATTCTTGTTCTGAAAGAAGGTCTCCCAGCTGTCTAAGGCTCACCAAACTTGGTTCTGCCCCGGTCCCAGCACTGCTGTGACCCTAACATACTTGCACATATATTTTGTTTTCCTTTTTTTTTTCCTTTAAATTTCTTCAGACTGTAAAGAGTCTCTGACAGGAAAGGAATGAAGAAAAACTGTAAGAGAAAAGGAAACAAAGGCTGAGAGGTGAGGCGAAGGCAAGCAGAAAGATTCCCACCAGTCAGCGGGCCTCTTGGGGCCTCATCCGTGATCTGCAAAAGGTTGAATGAGACTAGAAGGCAGCCAAAGGATGATTTTTCAAGTCAACTTCCAGTTCTATGGCATCTCCCAATTACTGATAGATACAAGGATTTTTCAAAACTGAAATACAGTTTTTAGGACAGAGAAATGCCTGAATACAAAGTCTATGTAAACCAAAAGATTGCCCTGAGTTCAGGTTCTGTGGGAATGGTGTGCAGCGGACCGCCAGGCCACGCTCCGTCCTGCCTCACCAGCGGCCTCTCCCCACGCCAAAGCCTTGGCACACGGGCGGACTGTTCTTGGCCTCCGGGTGAAGGTCGTCATTTCTGAGCATTACGAGGCCAGAACCTGTGCCTGGCTGCCCTGGAATAAACCCAGCAGCCACTGGGTCTCTGGGCTGAACGCAGGATAACAACCTTGGTGGGAAGAACAACAACAGAAAAGGCCTCTTCACTGACCTTGTGAGAGCTGAACCCATTTCCCACTGTCCAGGAATGCTGCGACTTTGCTAAGTGACCCTAAATAACCCACCTCTAAACCATGCTCCTAAGACCTCCGTTGGAATATTCCAATCGCTTGTTTTCTTTCCAAACAGAACACCTTTGTGGCAACAAAAATGAAGTCAAGAGGTAAACTGTTGATGCTTGATGACTTCCGTTTACATTTGAAACTCATGTGATTGAAATGTGCTCCCCTGCTCTGCAGAGAACACGCCTTACTTGGAAGGAATTCACACGCTCCCGCCTGAGCTTGCTGGGCAGGTCTCAGCCTTCTGGTGACACAACTCCTCCTCTGAGTGAGGTGAGAGATGATCTCTGACCGTCTCTGTATCAAGTACAGCTGACCATCACTTTGCTTTCACCTTCGCTTTCCTGCTCTCTCTCGCTTTTCTCTCCATTCAACAATAACTAAGGAAGTAGCAGCAGAGACAGCAGCTTCCAAAGAGCCCTCAAAGGAGGAGAAGGTCACAGTCAAGCATGCAATGCTTGGAAAATCTCCATCCCAACCTACATCCTCCAGAGGGCCCTGACCCTGACACATGTCTGTACGATTTCTTGGGCTGAGGGCAAAGGAGCATTCAATGGGACAGCCTTGGTGTCCAGGCCACATCAGCAAATGAGCCTGCCTGTAGTGAAAATGATGCTTTCCTTCCATCGAACTTCAGACTCTTCCCCCAAATCAGAATGACTTCCAGTAAGACTCAGGATTCTGTCATCAGTCAGGACCTCTACCAAGTATTTAAAAACTATAAATATTTCAGAAATGTATACCTAGCATGGCTCTACTATGAAGTGCAGAGATGTATAAATTTGCAGGTAAATGTGATTAACGTACGTGATTCTGATTTTTTTCAATGCCTTTTTCTATAGGTGGATAATCAACCCAACCAAACACTTGTCACTTAGTCAACACAATACATAGAACTTTTAGTTTCTTTACAGGCTTTTAATATATTTTTACTAAACATCTACTATGTGTCAGGTACTCTGTTAAGTAACATGGAGTCAAAAGATAAATGATGAAACAGTCCGATCCCATTGTACACAGAGACATACCTAAACTCGCAGAATAACACAGAACTGGATGAAAATGCCATATTGTAGGTCAAAATGGTCAACAATGGTGATTTCACGTGGTTTGAATGCATGTAAAAATTGCTATGGGGATACCAAGGAGGAAATGATCCATTCTACCCTGGGTATGTGTGTGAGAACATGAGCAACAGATTTCAATTTTCTTTTGGAAAACGGCATCTTGTGTTAACAAGCCGGCAGGATCACAACAGCGATGTGCAGAGGTATGGCTGGCCATGACTCGTGCCTGGCCCTGTGGTATCTCAGGATGCCACACATGCCCAAGGATGTCCAGGGCGCCAAAGTAGGAGATGCCTCAAGTCAAGGGAGATGTACAAATGACCAGGGCTCTCAGCAAGGAGAAAAGGTAAAAGAGAGAAAGGACCATATGTCAACCCAAAGCTTTCAACTCCATTTTGTCATTCACAGCCTCGGTAATTTTATAGTACAGAAGACTTCTCTCTGGGCAGAGATTTCCCCAGCCCCTGGCAGAGCGATTTTTCCATGACCCTTGTGAGTTTTGTATGAAACACTATTTATTGCTTCCACCAAAAGGATTCTTTTTCGCCCAGCTAGTACACCCCAAAGTTCTATAAGCAGAGGAGTCTATGTCTTGAAGACTGGATGTCCTAAACAATACACCATACTTTGCCATGTATAATGTGCTCCCATGTATATTATGCATTCACGTTTTTGGCCTAAACTTTGAGGGAAAAAAAAAAATCTTCATTTTTTTCATTCAAATTTTTACTTGTTTATATTTAGGTACTTGTTTTCTGTATTAAAAGAAATTTTAGCGTTTATTTTTTTAACATATATGGTACAAGAAATTTTATGTAACAATTACATGACACAAGAACAGACACAAGGTACAAGAAATTTTATGTAGAAAATTTTTTTATATTAAAAAAAACAATTTTCATATTCCAAGGTGCTATTTTGCACATGGATACTGTTAGTGATTTCTAGAGTTACACCTTTAACTCACAAGCATAAATAAAAGAATTAAAAACGTTTATATAGATAACGAAATTAGTACTACCCTTGTATAATGTGCATCCTTATTTTTCCCCTCACAGATTTGGGCAAAAAAGTAGGCATTAGACACAGCAAAATGTGGTATTCTGATTTTCCTTTTTTCCCAGCAACTCTGCCCACCACATGGGGCCTTGTCCAGGGCAAAGTGCAGTGTTCAGACCAGCTCCACCTGCAATGCCTGCTTCCCTGCCCCTACAGCAGCTGGGTTCTCCTCGAAAGCACACAGTAGGAGCTTACTAAATGCTTCTGAGCGAGTGAATGGATCAATGGGTAGGTGGACTGATTAACAAATAACAACCCCATGTACAGGTGGTTACCTTAGAGAGTGGGGCGTTTTAGAGCCTTTTTAAAGTAAGAATTCGAGCAGGTTGATTGAAGGACACTATCCTGAACAGAACCTTCCTTGGAAATCCAATCCAATGTGCAAATTTGTAGTTCAGTGGGAGATACTGCTGGCTCTTCCCATCAAGAGAGACCTTTTCCAAAAGGCAAACCTTCTCAATTTTGGTTAATACGTTTTTGGCGACTTTTCCGAACTTGTCACCATTTGATTTCAAAAGCACTTGAAAATTGTGACCTTGGCCTATGATGAAGTTCGTTCTCCCATGTTTCAAAATCATGGTAATGTTGCAAGTTTCAGAAACCATAACGTCTCTCAATCACATTTATAAAACATATAAAAACCTTCCCTTTCTGAGATTGTTGGATTAAATAAGGGAATTCCTGCTAAAGAACTTGGCGAGACTGTAAGCACAAAACACACGTAAGACACAGATGGAGGTATAGATACAGTACACACACATATGGATGTACACATCCACATATGTGGATATAGACATATATGTAATAAACATTAATAAGATATATAGAGTACTATGTTCATGTGAGAAGCCATATAAAAATAAATATTAATGGTAAGACGCTTTTTAATCCAGACACCTGCATAATAGCTAAAAATTGTATACTGACGGCATAAAACTCTCCACACATATTGCCCCACTTGTTCTAAGTCATGGCCAAGGACCACTATGGTTGTCCCCATTCTACAGACATGGCCAGGGACATCAAAAGAAATCAAGTGACATGCCTAGGGTCACTCAAATATGGTATCAATAAACGACTTTGGGGCAAATTGGAGAAATTCTGACCCACAAGCTGGTACAGATTTCTAGACTCCACTGCCACCTAACTGACAAGGTTAAAAACACCCGTATTTAGTACATGAACATTCACCATCCATGAATCCTTGGTTAGCTGATCCTGGATTGTCTTGTTAACAAGGTGCTCTGTCTTAGTTAAAAAGCAAGGAAGTTTTTTAAATGTTTATGATCCCTCGCCTTTCGGTCACTCTGGACACCTCTAATAATTGTAAACAATTACCACGCAGGCAACAGAAAACCCACAACCACGTATACCAAGCAAATGCCTAAGTAAATAGATGCAGTCTTTGTTCCTCTGTCCACTACAAAACAATGTCCAAATGTAGTCTCCGCCATCAACCAATGCCAGTATTCAATTTCTTCAAGCAAACCAAACCAACAAACACACAAAAAGTCAAGTGTTCAATCTGCATCTGGTAGGACAAGGGTTTGACTCGTTTTATTTCTGGGTTTGGGGTAAGAGGGAGATGAGATCTGAATTTGCTGTCTCAGTTCTGCTTACAATCCAGTGGTACCACCTGGGCACGCTCAGCTTTCAGGAGTTAAAGGTGAGCCCTGAGGTCACTCACTAATTTATGAGATCAAATCCATGGCCTCAGCCACAGTAGGCAGAGCTTCTGTGTTGCGTGGTGGGGGCTAACGGGCATGGTCTTGCCTTTCTAGGTCTCTCTCTCTTTTGGGCACGGGCCAATCATGGCTAAACTCAGCAGCATCTCCAACAGGAGAAAGAGAACCCTGGCTTTTTTACTGGCTTCTATTTTCTGTCGTCCTAATGCTTTACATGGGCAAGGCCTTTTCCTCCTTCACTCAATCACTGTAGGTAAAGTTCTCTTGTAAAAAGAGGTTTACAAGAAAGCAAATCGTGGTTAGGCTACCCTAGAAGATTTTGCCGATTTTCCTCAGAAGAATAAAATTCTTGATAAATGCCACCAGTTAGGTTTGTTCTAGTAAGCAAGGACATCTTAACCAAGTGATAAATCTATTGACCATATTCCCATCAATGGTAAGAACAGACATAGAACATGATGGTGACAAAGAAAAGAGGCTTCTTTAGGCACATGTCTTCGTGAAAAAAATTCTAGCTCAGAAAGGATCCGTATAAATTTTTGTTATTATTGTTGACACAGACAGAAGAGGGGACATATTGGAGTTTAAAAGGTAGTAGAAGGATCCTGTATGATTCCAACTATGTGACATTCTGGAGAAGACAAAACCAGGGAGATAAGTTCAGGGATTGCAGGGCATTAGCAAGGATGTAGGGGTGTGTAGGTGTAGCACAGGGGACTTTGAGCGCAGTGAAACTACTATTCTGTATGGTACCGGAATGGTGGATACATGTCCTTATACATTCGTCCAAACTCACAGAATGCACACCACCACGAGTGAACCCTGCTGTAAACTGTGGACTTCGGTTAATAATAATATATCAATATCGGCTCATCAATTATAACAGATGTACCACACTAATGCGAGATGTTAATCAGAAGAGAAACTGGGGGTGGGGAGAGGAGGCGTATGGGAATTCTCTGTACTTTTTGCTCACGTGTTTTCTGTAAATCCAAAATTGCTTTTTTAAAAAAAAAAAAATCTGTTAGTTTTTTTTTATATTAAAAAATGGTAGAGGGATTCTGGAGAAGTAGCCTGGGTTCCCCTGTCCACCTCTGGCCCTAAGCACTGATGATACAGCAGTGTGCACATGTCCCTTTACTGTCCTGAGCCTCCAGTCTCTAACCTGGAACAAATCAGAGTGACAGCTGATGCACCTCACGGGGCTGACCATGACCACATACCATTTTATGTATAAAATACACGTAAAAGCGCTTGGTGGACAGTAACATCCTGAATCAATTCAAGTTACGGTTTTATTTTGAAAAATGCAATGTCATTTCATTATTATGAGAAGTTCTTATCTAATAGAGGTACCAAAGTAGACAAAATGATCACACTGAGCCCGTCTTTTTTCATGCTCCAAAACAATTCCCACTTGAGGACCCTCGCCTAGCTGCAACGGAAGAATATCAGGGACCCACAAATCCAACCCCCAAAATGTTTCCACTTACATATCCTCAGAGCCACAGGGCTGCATTTTCATAGACAAGCTTTTCTTTCACTCGACTTAAGACTGGACCAGCGACCCTTTAAGTTGGGGGTCACGGTATTAAAGTGATTCAGAAAAATTCTGGGAAACAACTTGCAACTCTAATCGGGGTTCACCCCCAATAATTTGTAGGTACATCATTTGTAGTAAGGACAGAGATTGCGTGAGATGCACACACATAGACAAAGCCGAGAGATCCTTGAATCTTCTGTAATCCAGGTAGAGAAAAACATGCTACCCAATGTTTTGCTTTGACTTTTTAAAAATAGCGTCGTAATTATTTTGCCAAGCACAAAAGACGTCATAATGAAGCAAGCACAACAGTAATTTCTAAAAATCACTTCTTGCCAAGTCGTTTTCACGGCTGTTTGTCAGGCCTGGCACACGGCCAGGGGCAGGAGGCTTCACAAGGAACACTGAGTAAAACGTGGACCAGCAAAATGCCACGCTGTCACTCACTCTCAACAGGCTGTTATTTACACTAAATGACGACAGCTTCGAAAGTCAGAGGGTCCGGCAGATGAATGCACGAGGACTTGGATCTGGACGTGTTATTACACAGCTTGTGTTTTGCTCTCTGTTGCTTACACCCGAGGAGTTACAACTTAAAGGAAAAGACTACCCAAAGCCACACTGCACTGATCTCCTTGGGTCTACTTCCTTTGTAGCAGGGCAATCACATCAAACTCAGAACCCTAGGCATCAAAAAATCCTGCCAGTTTGCCCCACCCTCGCTAAGGGCCCTTACAGTCCCCTTTAGCTCCTCCTGGGTGCCTACCTTCCCATCCCCCGTCTCTCTCACAGGCCTACTTTTAGACCTTTACGTTCTCTCCCGTAGAGAAGAGCGTGGTTCTGCCAGGCCTAACTTCTAAGGGAAAGAGTCATCTTCTCCTTGAGTCTCCTGGTACCTCAAATGCATCTTCCTATGAAAGAACTATCACAGACTCGATTTTGTACTGTGTCTCCCCCGACCCCACCCCCTCTCCAAAACTCCCAAGCGCGTGCTTCCAGCGCATGATTCTTCATGAACACAGATTTTCCCTCTCAGCTGAAGATGTTTCTTCACGGCAGGCGAAAGCAATATCGAAATGAATAATATAAATCCCCAAAAGAACCATAATCCAAATATCCCTGTAATCTTCCTATGTACAAAAGTATCCTTTTTTTTTTCTAGGAATAAAATGCCATCTTTTTTTTTTTCGTGGTCAGTCTTGGTTTAGGCTGACATCAGGTAGTAAAACTTGCCACTGTTGCTGAGCAATCCTTTTCTCTTTCCCTTGTTTGGTTGGCTCTTGTCTCCTTAGCCCATGCTGACCTCATAGGGCCATGTTACATCTCGGGAATGATGGACACACCATTCGGCAAGGGAGTTCTGCACAGTTTACAGAGTTTTCCGAACTTTTCACTCCAGGACTCGTATGCGCATGCCAGCGTCTCCTTGCTTTCTGACTTAGCCCTGTGACCTTAAGGAGTCACAGCACAAGTCCCTACTGCGAAAGGCCAGCTCCAAGGCAATTCCTCCCGCCCCGGCCCACGACCAAACAGCCTCAGGAGATCCCAGTGGTCCAGTCGTTCCACCGGGCTGTACAGCAGCTCCCAGGGTAGAGAGCCCCTTGGAGAAGCAGCAGGGGCACTTGGCCAAGCCCCTGAGGAGTACCCACATTGGTGATGGCAGAATGCTCCCTTTTCATAACCGTCCCCTCCCTCCCTGTTGCCGAGACTACGTGAAACTCACACCTGTATTTGCCAACCATTCATTGTACTGGTATTGTCTTTTTCCCCCAACCACTGACAAGTATTGATATTGACTAATTGATTTGTTTGGTCTTTATAGTGCCCTGCCTTTTGTGTGTACTTAATAAACATTTGCTGATCTGACCCAGAGTCAAACCCTAACATCTTAAGGATCTCCTAGATTTCTTCTCAGAGTTCTTCGTCCTCAGGACAAGGCAAAACGAACTGAGAAGAGAAATCCCCAGTTTGCCTCACCCCCACTTCTAAAGGGGCGTGCCTCTGGAGACAGGGCTGGCACTGCTCTAACCTGGAAGTCAGGTGGCGTGTGACCTGTGACCTTAGAGACATTAGCTTGCTTCAAGGTGTTACATTCCCACGAGCACCCCATAGTTTACAGGGCCCTAGAAGATAGGAAGATAAAACCTGGTGGCCATTTTACTTTAGCACAATTTTTTTATTTCAGGTCTTAATTCTGTTTATGTAAAACAAGCCTGACTGACCCGCGGCCCAACACAAATTCATACACTTTTAAAACATTAAGAAAATTAGGCACAGACCTTTCTCAGCTCATCAGCTATCCTTAGTGTCAGTGTATTTGATGTGTGGTCCGAGACAATTCTTCTTCTTCCCATGTGGCCCAGAGAAGCCACAAGATTACACAACCATGGTCTAAAACCTTCAGAGTACTGGCAAGAAAGGGGACACCCAGAGGCCTGTGAGCCCTGCTCTCCCAGTCAGGCACCTGCCCCAGGGCACCCCGAGTCAATACCAGGGTCCGGAAGGAGAGTTCGAGGGAAAGGACCAGAAACAGGTAGCTAGGAGCCAGCTCCTGAAATGGGGGTCCCGCTCCAGATGGTTAAAGGAAACCAAATTCCTTCAGCTGCGCAGCTGCGGGCACTGGGGAGCTCCCGTCTTTTCATCCTTAATGCACGGGGATGGCAAGCTATACTCCCCATGTTTTTTTTCTAGGCCTCCCCCATTCCTTCACCTTCCCTGTTCCAAATCAAGGCGCAGGCCCAGTTTCCCGGAGTTACCTCATCCCCCAAGGTGGTGTTTAGGTGATTAGGCTGTTTTTTTCTCAGCAGTGCCCCAAACAAACTGCCTCCTGGCTAGCTCAGGCCTCAAGCTTAGGATAAACAGATCAATCAACCCTGAGGGATAGTAACAGCCCCTGAAACCCCACCCCCACCCCTGCAGACAATGAGCCCGCTGGGCTTGCAGGAAGAGAAAAATGCAAAGGCTGTTAGGCCCCCTGCAACACTGCTACGCATTAGCTACAATCTTAGAATTTCGAGAGCTGGAAGGGACCGAAAATTAAGGTCTAGCCTTTAAGATCTTTTAATAATATAGAATTGGATACAGTATGTCCACTTTTACGCAGGTTTCTAGATTTATTTTCCTCTTGTTGAACAGTAAAGCACAAAACAACATGGCAGCAAAATTCTAGTCAGGGAGCACGGACAATCCCCATCACCCCTGAAACGGTGAAATCGGGTATCACCGGCACACAGCAGACTCACTGCACGCTCCTGACTGGGGCACCCGTCACCACGAAGCCCCTCCTCCATGCTGGATTCTTAAAGGAAACGTGCCAGAAACAAAGGCAATGCAGGTCACCTTGTTTCCTTAAGGTGATAACAGGGGTCCTTGAGCTAAGTCAAAAGACCCATGGCACTCACACTTCTATTCATCCTTCAGCATTGTGTCCACTGCAGCAATTATATCAAACCACTGTGAAGAAAACCAGCCATCTAAACCGATAGGAGCACTGCTAGGTGGTGGTTATGCGTCTAGATATTTTTAAGGGTGATGGGAGGAGACAATTGAATTGTTACTTAATAAATGCAAGGGTAAGAAATAATTTTAAACTTTTTTTCAAGCGAATTCTATCAGAGGAAAAAATAACACAGAGGTTGATGACAGTTACAAAGAATTGGAAATTACTGAGCTGGGCTTACCTCTTGGGAGGGAAAAAAAAGGTGGGATAATTTTTAGATTGATCCCAAAAGAGTGTCACTAGGTGAATAATTTTCCTAAATAAGAAGCAGCCAGGAACACAGAATGCCCTCAGTCTCCGCACTCTTCCTGGCAGGACAGTCACACACTAGCCTGGTGACATGAAGCAGGCTGTGGTCTAAGTAGGTGACACACTGTGGAGACCATAGTCATTTGGAGAACTTATTTCTACGGTATTCTGTTTGAATTTGTGGAATCAATAATATACATTATAATGGAAATCGATTTTTCTTGTGGCAAAATACAGAATTTACCATTTCAACCCTTTTTAAGTGTACAGTTCAGCAGGTTAAGAACATTCCCACTGCTGTACAACCATCATCACCACACATCTCCAGAACCTTCCATTTTTGCAAAACGAAACTCCAAACCCACGGAACAGCAACTCCAATAGGAATTACAGTCAAATAATACCCAATGACACCTCACCGTTAATTAGGTATTATCGCATGAATTTAAACCTTGCTAGCAAAGCAGAGAATGTTCTAATTAAAATGTAAGATATTTCTACCACTTTAAGGAAGGGCGGTAGTATAAAAGGCAATTTTGACGAATCAAAGGTGCCATACAAATGTGCGGTGACACCAAACGTGAAAGAAATAGAGTGGTCACAGCTCGAAATGACCATCTGGACTGCGGCTTACCTCACGGTCCATGGAGCAGGGTGGGAGACCCAAGAGACTCGTCACGTCACCCTGCTCAGGCTGGCCTCACTCGTCCATCCGTATGCCCATTCGCTTGTGTACGGAATGACTACGCACTAATATTCCATTGTTCCAGGGACCCGGCTAAGCCCTGAGCTGAGTGGGAGCGCTTCAAAGCAAGCACCCCAAGGAGCTTGCTGTCCACGTGGGGATTCCGATCATCATTCAGGAGCCTGCATTACGACGATCCCAGAGCTGATACGGCTAAGTCAACTGAAGGAGTTTTAACGGTTCCATCAGGACAAGGGGAATCGATGAAGGTTTAATCCCGGAAACGGTACTTGTGAAACAGGAATCATGGTCTTTGAATCATGACGTGCCGACGTGTGGGAGATGTTGTTGCATGGTTTATATCTGTTATTATAGATACCTGTCAGATGTCCCTCCAAAGTGATTTCTAGTAGCATGAAGGCCCTCCCCGGGCACTGTGGCATGGGTGAATGTCCAAGGGAGAGGCCTGCTCTACCGCACAGAAACCTTTCAGCCTGCAGATGGTATGACAGTCACTGCTGCTGGTCACCTGCATTGCTGGCTTTCCGCACCTCCCAGGACACACAGAAGACGTGGTATCCCACCTCCCTGCACAGCTAGACAGGGCCATGCAACTTACACTGACTTTTGTCACTTCTGGGCTGAATCCTGTAAAAGCCAACATGCAATGAATCAGTCCCCCTTTCCCTGCCTAAGGGCACCCCGAAGTCTCAGGTGGACATGATGGGGGGGGGGTGTAGGGGGGTGAGGGGAAGGTCTTGAGATGAAAGCAGTTTGGAGATGTGGAACACAACCACCCTGGAGAGTCACCTGGACCCAAGCTAAGCCGCAAGAATTCTGATGTGACCACACTCAGCCCAGCTCATCCTGACTGATGCAGGCGGGGTTCCTGTAAATGCCCGTGACTGAACTCCAGTCCCTTGTAAGTACTGCACTACTACCATTACCATGAGGCGGTACAGCAGGTGAAAAGATCCCTGACAGCCAGAAGAAATGGGATCTCATCCTGACCCTGCAACCCGTTCTCCATACGAACTTGGGCAAATCTTAGAACCTCTCAGAGGCCCACTTTCTTCTACAAAAAAAGGGGGAGTCATACTGACCACCACCCCCAACCTCAAGAGTTGGCGTACAGTTTAAAATAAAAAAGGAGAAAATGTATGCGAAAACTGTTATACGTGATACTACTAGCACGATCGCTTCCTTATAATTGCCAACAACAGCGTCCTGAGGGGAAAGGGGAGGAATGAATTAGAAATTTTTAATCTTCCCTCCTCTCAAAAACAAAACAAAAAAAAATGTGTCAGGGGGAGAAGCAAAGGACTTCTGTATTTAAGTAGATTAAAAAAATCTCATTTTGTGGCTTGAATAATTTCAGGTTTTTTGGAAGCTCATGTGAAAGTTGATTATCACATGTAGGCTTAGATAATTTCCCCAGGGAGCCAAACAAATTAAAATATATTTCTTAACTCCAACAACCTGACACGGGCCATCAGTTGCATCCTTGGTACAAGTTCCATCATGTAGCTTTAATCAGAAGCGGGGTGTCTGAGCAATATTTACTACACTTGATCTTCGCTGAAAGGCCGAGAAGCGATGAGCCATACTTACCTTGTGGGAAGAGAGGTGGCAGAAGTCACAGGCCAGGAAGAGGTTCATTAGGACATCACTCCCCCAACCCCCGGTCCCACTGCCCACTGCCCCCCTCCACTTGGGAAGTTAGACCGCGCTGCGCAGGCAGAGGCTGGGCTCTTTCTAACTTCAACAAGTGGTTTCCCTGCAGCACCCACCCTGGCCCACCCCCCTGCAAGGCCCTCGACCTTCTGTACCTATAACCTCACCCCAACCCAGTTTGGCTGATTCTGACATAGGGCGTGACTCCCTGAAAAAGCAGGCGAGGCTAACACCTGCCAAGGGCAGATGGAGAAACTGCTGAACAGAGGACACGATGACACAAGGGTGGCCGGCCTATGCTCAGCCACAGCTTTATCATTTAATCACAGACCTACACAGGAACGGTGGAAACTACCTGCAGACCCAGCACAGCCCAGCCTGTCACAAGGACAAGCTACTCCGGCCTTACAGTCCCAGGTGCTCTCTCTGAGCTGAGGTTAGGGTCAAGGGAAGCGGATAATCAAAAAGGAAACAAAAATCAGGCAGGGGGAACGACTCCCCAGTGGGGAGAAGCTGGTCAAGCTCCCTGCTTCCACTTCTGCTTTTGGAGAAGCTCTCAGCGCTAGTGTCCCTCCTCCTGCCTGAGCTCTTCGCAGATATTCCTGGGGCACAGGTGGCACTGGTGAGGAAAGCACAGAATGCAGGAGACTTAAGTTGTAGCCTCTGCTCTGACACTTGCGACCCACATGCGACCCCAGGAAGGGCTTTTCTAAATTGCAAGCGGTTATGGGAAAATCCGTGGTTCTTGTCACCCCTCCTCTTTTGCTGTGCACACAGCCGGCCCGGCGTGGCTTCACACACACCCCAGTGGCACCCACAGGCGACTCCTCTCTGCCTGGTCCTGAGGTGCCACCGCCACCCACACACGCCACACAGACAGGCAGCCCATGCCACACACGTCTGTCCCTTCCCCGGGACAGAGAAGGCATGGAGTGCGGAAGAGGCACTATCTGCTTCCAGAACGGGGCCCTCACTACTTGTCATGTGAAGAGTAAACGGGACATGGGCTTTACTCAGATTGGGGACCTGGAAACCCCACGTCCGTTTCCTAGTTGTGTGACCTCGGACAAGTTTCCTGACCTGTGAGTGCCGCAATCCCCTCAGAATATTCCCTTAGGTAAGCTAATATATGTGGATAGAAGCATGCCATGAATGTTACTACTGACGCTGGTATTATTACAAGAATGTTTAAGGTTAGTGGGTAAGACAGTATGAAATCCTCCTACTATTCAAAGATCCCCGTTAGAAAGCCTACAAACCCAAAGGAGGTTTACAAGTAGTACCTAAGGCCCACGCTATCTCTCTTCCCATACAGAATGTCTGCCTTAGGGTGCTATAGAGAAAAGGAACCTACAGGAGATATCCTATATGTATCTCCTATAGGTTCAGCCTACTGACACCTTGAATTTAGCCCAGTGAGACTAGGTTGACCATATATAGCATTTGAAACAGGACAGAATCATTGTTTTCTGTCCCAACAATAGTCAGCCTAGTCCTAGGTGTCACCAACCTTTTGTTATTTTACAGACAAGACCACACAGCCTTCTGCCTCCTTTTCGCAGAATTCCGGGTGGTGCTAGGTGTTGCTCAGGAACTGTGATCTTAGCCAAAAGGCCCAGAAGTGATGTCATACACACACACCCCTTACCCGGAGGTTGATTTAAACTGACTCAAGGGTAACTCCCATTTGATGGGCTCGAAGTTGGACTCTTGACTAACAGAAACCAGGCAGGTCCACAGTTCTGAGGTAGAAACTGGCCTCAAGAGTTAACAATATCAAAGTTGGGCTGAAAGGCTAACGAGTTAAAGATTCATGGGAAGAGATGACCGTTATGTCTGAGGAAGGGGAAGGAAAAGGGGTTTGAGAGGAGAAGGAAAGATTCAGCTATCTCTGAAATGCTCTTCATGTGAAATCTTTTCCATTTGATAAATACATTAACTTAAAGAATTCTGTTTTTAAACAAAAATCCCTAGGGAAAAAAGCAGCTTTCGACTGAACTGGCCCGGCTATCAGCGGTGGATCACCCAGGACCAGCAGCCTCTGGGGCCCCCTCATTAGCAGAGGGACCGAGGGACAGAATGCTAATGCATTTACCAGATCCCAATTCCTCCTGGCTGAAATGGATTTAAGTGTTTTCACAGAGCTTCTGGATCCTACTCCCTCCTTGTCACGGTCCCCCACACGAGACAGTTTTGTTTACAACTACGAAACGCTGCCAATCTCTTCCGTGACAACTGTACCCGGGAAAAGCACATTACCTCATCTGACAAAAGAACGTAGATGATAAGGCAACTTCAGAGTGCCGCCAAAAGTTAATTGACACTCATTTGAATAGTTACTAGGATGACAGATAATAATAATAATACCCTGCACAGTTAGAGTTTTAGGAGTTTGCAAAAGATGTCTTTACACGTGTGATCTTGCATTGTTCTTGAAAGACCTTTAGGAAAGAGGTAGGTAGAGACAGTGCTATACCTAGAATCATATCTAATAATTTCATAATCCATTCATTCTATGGAGTGATAAAAATTTGTCATGTACCAGCCACAGAGGATAGGGAACAGCTGCTCTGACAGATGCTAACATGAGTAAGCTCACACTCTGCCTTCAATTGCTCTCAATCAGATAGAGGTAATGCAACAAATACAGAACTAAACACAACATAAGGCGCCATGCTAAGGGCTCCAAGACAGGAATGAAGGGAATATCCACGTGGACGGAGAAGACACATCCCTTTTGACGAATTATGGCATTTGAATAATGTATAAGTTTCACAAATGTATAGACAAAGGAAGAAAAATGGTCCATACAAATAAAAGGTCTTGGGGCCAAACTGTGGAGTTTGGAGTTTATTTAGGAGGTAGTGGATAAATTTTAGAATAGAAATACACATACATAATACTTTGCTTCTGCATTCTAAAAACAGCTTTACTGAGACATAAATCACGTACTGTACAATTTGCCCACTTAAAGTGTACAGTTTCATGTTTTTTAGCATATTTGCAGGGTTGTGGCACCATCACCAATTTTAGAATACTTTCAGACCCCCTCCAAGGAGCTCCATACTCGTTAGCTGTCACTCCCCATCTCAGCCCCTCCCAACCACCAATCTACTTACTCCCTCTGCAGATTTTCTTGTTCTGGCCACTTTGTACCCATGGTATCATACAATATATGGTCTTCTGTTTCGAGCTTCTTTCACTTGACATAATGTTTTCAAGGCTTATCCATGTTGTGCCCTTCCTTTTCCTTGCCAAATAATATTCCATTGTATGGATATACCACATTTTGCTTATCCATTCATCAGCTGATGGACATTTGGGTTGTTTCTACTACGAATAATGCTGCAATAGACATTTGTGTACATATTTTTGTGTGGACATATTTTTAAATTTCTCCTGTGTATATACCACAGTGTGGAATCTTGGGGTCCTACAATATGGCTACTTTTAACTTTTTGAGGATTTGTCAAGCTATTTTCCATAATGGCTGCACCATTTTACATTCCTATCAGCACTGCATGAGGATTCAATTTCTCCATATCCTCGCCAACACTTCACCTTGTCTGTCTTTTTTATTCTAGCCACCCTAGTGGATATAAATGGTACCTCATTGTCGTTTTTGATTTGCATTTCCTGAATGGCTAATGAAGTTCAGCATCTTTTCATGTATTTATTGGCCATTTATATATTTTGCTTGGAGAAATGTCTATTCAAATCCTTATTCTGTTTTTAATTGGGTTGTCTTTTTATTATTGAGTTGTAAGAGTTCTTTACACATCCTGGATACAAGTCTCATATAAGATAAATTATTTGCAAAATTTCCTCCCATTCTGTAAGTTGATTTTTCACTTTCTTAATGGTATTATTGAAGCTCTTTTTATTTTTCATTTTCACATAGTCCAATTTCTCTGTTTTCTTCTTTTGTCACTTGTGCATTTGGTTTTCCTACATATTTTATCAGTATACTTTTGAATTTCTCATCACATGACAACAATTTTGTAATACCAGTTTTTATAGAGAACTATGGTTCAATCCTTTTTCTAGCATGGTGACAATTTTTTTTAATTGATAGTTTAGAAACCTTTCCACAGTCTAGTTTCCTGACTTTCTCCTCCACTCTGCTCAAGCTTCTGGTGCTGACACCAGACAACATATTGATATCACGATGCCACCTCTGCGCCTGGGTGAGCTGGCACAGTGGGCCAGAGAGGGCCATTCCTACACAGGGACTCCCAGCCAGTCATTTAACTAAACATAGAAACTGACTGAGAACCACATAGATATAATCCACAAAACGGGAACTAACTGTATCTCCAGCTCAACGGGATGTCAAAAATGCCCACCACTACTCGAATACCACCTGACTTAAGTTAGAGAAAGGACAAAGTAGGGCACAAAGAGGGGTGATATTAACCAGCTGCAGGGAGACAGTTCACCTCTGAAAATCCGAGAAAAAAAACACATGGCCATGGGAACACAAAGCAAGGGTCCTGCATACCTGGGAAGTGGTCTGTGCAAGTGGAAGGCCCTGAAGCTTAAACCTGATCAGTTTAACAGGAAGTCCACCTTGGGCACATTGTAAAAGAGAAGTAGGCTAAGGACAGAAGCACAAGGAGATTCTGTATTTAAGGAGCACAGAGAATAAATAAAGCCAACAGAAAAGTAAAAAAAGAGGCAGGTGGCATAAAAACTAAGCATCACAGTGTCCTTGAATAACAAGAGCAGTTCATATTTATTACGTCAAAGCAAGCAGTTTCTAACTGCTTCACATACATCACTTGATTTAAGATTCATCATGACACGATGGGAGAAAGCCTAAGAAGGAAAACAAAATGTCCAGAATGGAAACAATAGAGTCAATCCTATCAGAGGTTAGATAAAGAAAAAGTCAAAAACAATGAGGGGGTCACAAAATTAGCCTTGGCATCGGTGCTGAGGTTGGGTCACCGGAAAATTGTTGGCCACGTTTCACAGGGCAGTTTCAGGTTTTGTGAAGAACTTAGGGACCAATTGCAAAAGCTTACGAAGTGAGTTCGTTGTGAGGTGGTAAAAGTGGCAGGCACAGATGTTCTTTCAAAAAGCTGGACTGCGGATGGGGTGTGGGGACAGAAAGAGAGGCTTGTGACATCAGGGGACGTTTGGTTTTCATTTCAACGTGGGCTTGTCTGCAAACTGATAAAGAATCAGATGGAGCAGGTTCCCAGAGAAAGGAGGGGAGAAAGGAGGTCTGCCAGACCCAAGAGGGGACGAGGGAAGAAAAGCAACAACACTTGCTCCTCGGAGCCAGGGGACGGGTACTTCTGAGGACCCAAGAGCACAAGCTAAAATGATACCAACTCCATTTCATACCGTTAGGCAGATCCACCTTCCCGACCAGAACCATGCTCCCGACTCCCCATCACTTTTTCTATCCACTGTGGAGCCTTTTCCTGATCTTGTTCAGCGCCTGGAGAACCAGCCCCGCGGGAACGTACCAGAACTCGGCTCTGGGGCAGCACGACAGATCGCGGCCCAACTCCGTCTGAAAGTGCATCCAACCTGTTTGTTATTAGGGCCTTCCCTTTCTCCAAAAGACACTGCAAAAGGGGCCCCCGAGCATGAGGCTGGTTTAAACTCCTGGAAACGGAATGCTGTTTGTTTGTTTGTTTGCTTGCTTGCTTGCTTGCTTGTTTTAATTCTCCTTGACTGTACGGGCATCTGAGGCTCTGTGAGCTTCCCCAGGGATCCTCAGCTGAGTAGGAAAGATCGTGGAGGTGGAGAACTTTCCAGTGAAGTCATCCATTCGAGAAGCATCGCATTGGCTCTGTGGTCAAGCCTGCACCTGCGTGAGTATCTTCACGGCCTCCCACGGCCTCCCCACATTGCGTGTTGTCACACAGCTGAACAGGAGGTCACTTCATGATACAAGAGCCACTATGGTAACGCGAAAGCCTCAGGACATGACAAAGTGGGCAGACGGGCCCAGCATGGGTAGAGTGCCTTTGTGCACATTTTAACAGGAACTGCTCTAACAGGAAGCTGCTCCTAGTTTTGGCTTTTGGGGGACCGCATTGTCCTTCACTGCACCTCAATACAAGAAAGCACCACTACCTAATACTCTTCAGGTAGGTAGGCAATAATTACCCGATAAACCCAAATTAATTCTGCTAAGATTGCATAAAGAATCAAATAAAGGGGAGAAAGGGGAGGGGGTGGGAGAGGAGGAGGGAAGCTAAATATAAGGTGATGGAAAGAGAAGTCACATTAGGTGGTGAACTTACTATACAATAAGCTGACAATGCACTGTAGAATTGTATGCCTGAAGCCTATGTAATCCTTGCTAACAGATGTCACCCCAATAAGTCTATCAATAAAAATGAATTTTAAAAAAATCAAATAAGTTGATGTATTCAGTGTCAGAACTGGAAAGGATCTTCCAGAACACTTAAGACTGACCATTTCTTTCTACAGGTAAGGAAATTCAGGTCCAGCGAAGTAAAGAAACCTGCTCAAGGTCACAGAACATGTTAGAAGCAGAACTGAGATCAGAGCTCAAATCTCTTGGTTTATTCTGTTTTTCTTCATCACCATACAGATGGCCATTCCCCATCACTATTACCACGTATTAATACTTCTTCACATTCTGGAAGAAATAACCACAGTTCCCTGATAAACAGGGAAAATCCTCAGCGTTTCTCACTGCTTCTGTGACTCATAAAAGTGTCGTAGAGTGATAAACAAGCCATTACCTCCCATGTTGCTGAATTTACAAAACCGCCTTCCTTAGATCCTATATGCAGATAGTACGATATCTAATCTATGCTTAAGTAAAACTGGATGCTTTCACATGACTCAATTCATTTGGATGTTTGTGTACTGTCAACCATCGTGTTTTAGAAATAATTCCAAAGCAAGTCCGTCAATACCTTTACCACATCACAAGCTTTCTCTCCCAATGAGCGATTACTTGGGCCCAAAAGGCTGGCACCCTTTATGTTATGACAGTAAATTTATATTAAATTTTTCTAACTACTACTGATAATGACATGCTGACAGACATAATCCCGTTGCTGTGGTTACACATCAACAAACAGGGTCTTGATTGTGAAGTAGCAAATGGATGTAGAAACCCAAGAAACAGGATGGAGAGCGATGGCTCAGAAGATGTACTGACATAAGTCACAATAACAGATCAAACAAAATTCCTCATCTTTGGTGAACTTAATAAAATGGTATTTTACTGACACTGCTATTCCACTTGATTAAAGCATCTGAGAGCACTTTCAGAGATTGTGGGAAAGAAATGGAGCAACATTAGGATACTGAGCGCCTGGGAAGTGAAATGACAACCGGATTGGTTCTACTGAGCATCTGAAGGTGCTAATACGGATTTCATTTTCACACATCCAGACCATGGTAGAATCATCTGGAGGCTGTAATCTTAATGCTGATTGATAAATAATCAGGTACCAGAAGGGGATGGCTTGATTAGGGATTTCTTTGAGATCCTATTCAGCTTTGTAGGCTATTAAGCTTTGAACCAGATTCACTTAAGCAGCAAACAGTTGAAATTGGTAATAGCAACACAGCATCTCCTCTCTTCCAGAGAGCTCTCCAACGCAGACTTCAGAGAAGAGAGCCCAAGTGATACATGAACAAGTGCCTACAAGTTAAGATACGGGGTGAGTGACAGGATGACTCAGGACGCCAGCCTAGGTCCTTGAACCCTGAGTCCAACCTCCACAGGGGAAGCAGGCAGGGCAGCCAGAGCTTGGCCAGGCAGCCACCTGACTGCACTGCCTGACTGTCCATTTCCATAAACACACAGCTGACAAGAAGCCAGAACTCTCCCCAAAGGAGCAAACCCTGCTTGTGTCAGACAAAGCTGCTCTGACCCCAAAGGAATGTACATGAGGAAATGAAAGTTGGACAGAAAATCATGTCCAACAGGAAACAGGATGATCCCTGCTCGAGCTCAGTTCCAAGATATATCACTGTAACAACCCTGAGCAGCGGGGCCAGGGAGCCCTGGGGTCACCTCCTGCACCTGCAGGAAAGCGGAGAAGGGAGTGGTCCAGAGCTGCAGTGGAGGGGCCGCACTCGAGCAGCTTGGTTCACTGCCATTTCCACGAGATTTTCATGCATTTGCGCCCCTACCAGGAAAGTCTGCTGATTGTGTGTTAAGAGGAACTTGACCTAATGACATGAAAAAGTTTTGTATTTTTTTAAGTAAGGGAAGAAGAAGGAATTAATGGGCTACATCCGAAATCAAAATAAAATGAATTTTCTTTGAGCAAATCAATAGATTGTCATTCCCCCCACAAAAAGACGCCGGTTATCTTAGGAGGTTCCACTAGACGGACTGAGTTTCAGGGACATCAAGCACTGGGCAAAGGTACCAGAAAGATAAAGAAGACACCCTCACTCCTGGCGCCAGACCAGAATCTCTGCAGGGCAGCAAGATGTAGCACTAAAGCTACCAGAAGTCTCCGGAAGGCTATCCGGAAGTGGAGTTTGCAAATCTGATACCCATCAGTTCCCCTGATGGGACCGCGGGAACCCAGTTCCAGAAGCCATCCCCAGCCCTGTCCTCGGTCCCAGGGGTCTCCTCACATACTGCTTAATCTCCGACTCACTTTGCCAATCTGTTAAAATGGAGTGAGCATGGACCCTTGTCACAAGATTTACTAAAGGACAGAGAGTATGAAAGAGGATCTGGCAAAGTTCAAATCGTCACAGTGACTTATTTAATAAAGGATGACAATGTAAGTGGCTCAGAAGGGTGGACAATGCTGAAATTATTTACACTAAATTGAGTTTTCTTTTCCAGTAGGTATAATGGGATGGCAGAAAGAATTCGGGATGTGGACCCAGGAGATGTAATTGCCAGGTCCTGTCGAACCAATGCTAGCTGGGCAACCCTGGGCACACCACTTAACTTCTCTGTGCCTCAGTTTCCTCATATGACGTGGGGACCCCTGCCCGATACCTTCTCAGGACAATTGCAAAGATCCAAAGTGATTATTTACACAGATGTATTTTTGAAAACTCTAAAATGTTTTGCAAATATTGTTATTATTATGTTTTCTTATATTATAGATAAAATTAATTTGTCTTTCCTGTAAAACCACCACTGTTGAACGATGGAAGATCAGCCAGGTAAGAAAAAGCCAACATGGGATCAGAACCTGTCTTCTCATAAATGCATCAAGCAGGTGATTGAAACCTGAAAAACCTAAATCCAGAATGGAATATAAATGCAAAGGGAAAGCTATTCATTTGATCAGACCTGTTGGAAAAAAGGATTTTATTTTCTGTGCTAGACTCTGGGGTGGGCAAATAGGTGTGAAGGTAGTAGAGGCTGGCACTGATGCAATAAAAATCATCATCATCATCATCATAATACATGCGACTCTTCATACCCAGCTCTGGGAAGCAGGATAAGGTACAAGGCAGGCAGGAGGCAGGGAGCTGGGTGAGGACCACAAGCAGGTTTAGTAATCAATCCAAAATCACAGTTGTGAAAATCGCATAAAATGCCATCTGGTCTCCTGGATCGTGTGGCCCATTAAGCAGAGGCTGCCTTCCAATACACATGCTCTCGTTGCTCTGAGAAGGGTTCTTCCCATCACCCAATTGACTGTGAACATGCCACCCAGGTCTCGGTCCAGTTCTTCCGCTGTCGCCAGGGTCGCTCTGAACACCAACCAGGGAGACACAGGAAGCCTGTTCATCGTGGCGACTTTCCGCGCTGTGGAAACCAGCCGGTGACACGTGGGGTTCTCTTTCTTTTAACCCAAGACTGCCATGACCGTTTCCACCTGCCTCTTGCCTCGCACGTGTTTATGTGTATAGCTGATAGTATTCTAGAAAGTAAGTGTTTCGTGCGCGATAAAATATATATATAACGTGAAGTTTACCAAATTAACAATGTTTAGGTATACAAGTCAATGACATTTAAGAGTATTCATAGTGTTTTGCAACCATCACCGCCATCCATCTCCAGAACATTCTCATCAACCCAAACTGGAACCCGGCCCTCCCCATTAAACCACAACTCCCCATTGCCCTCCTCCCAGCCCCTGGTGATCTCCACGCCATTGTCTGTCTCTATGCATTTGCCTATCACATAAGTGAAATCATACAATATTTGTCCTTTTGTGTCTGGCTTATTTCATTTGGCTTGTCTCCGAGGTTCACACTACACGCTGTAGCACGCCTCAGAACTCCATTCCTTTTTATCACTGAATAATATTCCATTGGATGCATGTGTTTACCCATTCACCCAGCAGAGCTCTCTGGAAATGGGCTTTTGTATAGCATAGCTCACTTGTCGTGAACGAAGGTCACATGTGCCTGTCAGTGGCAACATTAGGCACGAGTCTTCCAGATTCACAAACACGGAAATCTGGCACATGGTGTCACACTTCCCAGCCACCAGGCCGTGAGCTCGAGGGACAGGAACCATGTGCTCATCTGACACGGCTCTCATTCCCATCCCCCAGCACGGTGCCTGGAACAAGACAGGCACTTGATAAACGCCTCATGCAGGAACGAAACAAGGAGTAGGCTCAGCCCTCACAAAAGTAAGCCTTCAGAACAACTTTGCTGAAGGCTGAGCCTACTCCTCATTTTGTTTTTAGTGTTGCTTGTCATAGTTTTATTAAAATTAATTTCTTCTTTGGAACTGAGTTTTTAAAATTAAATTTATTGGGGTGATACTTGTTAGTAAAATTACAAAGGTTCCAGGTGTACCGGTCTTCATCGTCTACATGTTGCATTGAGCTCTCACCACCCGGAGTCATTTCTCTTTCTATCACCACGTATTTGAATCCCCCTCCCTCCTTCCCTATCCCTCCCTCCCTTTCCCTCTGGCAGCTACTAAACTATTGTCTGTGTCCATGAGGTTTTTTTTTTCCAGTTTTGATTGTTCGTTTATTCTGTTCTTTAAATTCCACATATAAGTGAGAGCATATGGTGTGTGTCTTTCTCAGTCTGATCTATTTCACTTAGCATGATGCCTTCTAGTTCCATCCGTGTTGTTGCTGAGCCTACTCCCTTACTCTAAGTCATCCTCAAGAAGAAAACACACTGTTCAGAAGGATGGTTCCTGCTTTAAAAGCCTTCCATTCCTTTGATTGTGAGTCTTAATTTTCTGAAGACAGAATTTATTTGGAAACCCAAGCTAAGAGGCAGTGTGCGGTCATGGAAAGAACATTGGACACGGAGTTAGGATTTAAGGATTCAAGTCCCACTCTGCCCCTCGCCTGGTGTGTAATCTTGGTTAAGTCATTGGACTTTTCTGGACTTCAGTTCCATCATCTATAAAATGGAAATAACAGTAACTGCTCTCACAGGGTTATTCTGAGAATCAAATAAAACCCCACAAATTGAAAATTAACATAGTGTGGCTTGCACAATTTAGTTTAGGTCAGTTCTACTTGCTTCAGTATATAAATACTCTGAAATGTGCTACCTAAGAATTCAAAATATAAATGAAACCGCTAAAGAGTACTTACGAATTGCATGCGGAATAAGGACAAAATTGTATAGTACTACGGTGAGGCTGTAAAACAATTTCAGGAGAGCTGAGTTTTGCTTGGGTCCTTTAGGAAGGTCATGGGCAGAGATTAACAGGGAGAGGAGGGGAGGGACTTCCGGGCAAATGATCTAGAGTTAATAAAGACGAGGAGGTGGAAACCAGTAGCTGGACAGGGAAAAGGCGGGCCCACTGCCAAGCAAGGACTTTTTCCTGACCTGACATCCTGTGCATCTCACTGACATGTGGTGCCAGCAGAGGTTCTCAAGTCTAAAGGCTACGGGGAAGGTCCTTCGATCAACAGTCCCTGGGGCTAACCTTGGTGCACACTGCACAGATCCACCCCACCTCCTGACTGTACCTTTGTCTGGACCCTTATCACCACCACGCAGAGCACTACCCACACCTTGGACTGTTTGACTTGCCTGTGGTATTAAATGGTGCTTTCTTGTAATCATGGAGATTCAGAACTTTTTTAATAAGAAATGTCAGCTACAAAGATGGTCTTCAGCACAGAGCCAGAGAGGAGAAACTTCAGTCAACATTATGAATTCCAGTCACTTGTCCCTAAATGGGGATGCCATGTTCAACACCTACCCTCCTTGTTCTCTGACCTTAGGGCAAACTTCCTAACCCACAAGAAAAAACGTGACAACATATCAAAACTTTCAGAGCCCTAGAGCTTCCTGCCCCAAAGCCAGAGGTCCTAGCAGCAAATGGAGCCCAATTCAATGAATAAACTCAAGTGCCTCAGGCCGGCAAACAACCAAACTCAGATTTATTATAGGCAAACAACCAACCTACCTTGCGATCAACATTGGGCTAGATGCAGCGGGTACAAAGATGAAGAATGGAGAGGCACAAAAGTCTCCACAAGTTCAAGTCTGAACTAGAGCTGTCCAAACCTAGATTCCCCAAAACAGCTTCACGCGCATTCGGGGCTCCATACACCCCAAAGCCAGCAAGCTAAAGCAAAGCTATTCTCAGACTGAAGTTCAAAAATTCTCTCAGGCAAATCCCATACACTTACAACTAGAGGGAAAGGTTCTTCTAAACAATATTTAATGGCTATCTTTCTTTCAAGTCCCTGAAAAGCTGTGTGTCCAAAAAGGACTTAAGAATACTCTCACCAGAACCATCGTCTCTCACGTCCAATTGCCTATGGAAAGTTCCCTGCTATTACCTCCTTCAAGGGTCCGCCCTGCCCCCAAATATGTCAATGTCTTTTCATGTCCTTTACAACATGGATTGAAAATACCACTTAATGTGAAATCAGAAGAGACCTCGAGACGTGGGGATTGTGATTTTATTTTATTATTTCAGGAGATAGTCTTATGGTGCCAAGGTTAGAGTTCTCTATCTTCCTTAAGTTTGACCACAGCCGCTTATCACTGATCCGTGACCTCATCATTCTCAGCCTGTGTCTACATCCCACAAACAACCAGTTGGTTCAAGCAGCTGAGTGGTTCGGTTTTGTTAAAACTCAATTAAGAAGCTGACCAAATTGACCATTTGTTGAACTGACATGTCTAATTAATTCAGAGAAGATGTGAAGCCAATGATGTGTATAAATATTTCCCTATAGATTTATGGAGCTGCATCTAATGTTTGAAGAGGGATAACGTCTGTGCATTCCAAATAAAGGTTTTTAACATGCTTGTGCTTCATTATTTATGCCTTGATGGGTACGACATACTATTTGGGGCTCTCTCTGCAAACTTCCCCCAGGATTTGGAGAAGACGAGGATGTATTTAAGAAAACATCAGAGCAGTAAAAACCAGACAATCCATGGAGCTCAAAGCTGAACTTCTGAAGAACATGAACTGGTCTCAACCCTTTTCCTTACAAGCCTCCCCGTCCTACACCCCATGCAAGTAGACCTGAAAGAAACATCCAATGATTTAAATACAAAAGCAAATGCCTGCTGCGTACCTGATGCAGTTTTATGCTGTTCAAGAGTAGTCTTGTTAACTATGATGTCTTAAGGAGACAGGTCAGCTCATTATAAAGCAACTCACAAAAAGGAAAAGAAAAATTATAAAATTTTGAAAGAGGAGTTACCTGACTCCTTCAAAGATGTAAGACAGAGATTAATCATTGAAGGGATTCTCATGTGCAGTTGGACTCTGATTCTCTAGGTCAGTGGTTCCCAACCTTCTCCCACACGTGTACCCCTTTTAAACCCATTGCTATGAATTGTACCTCTTGTTTTTAAAACAACCATTTTAAAATACTGACACTTTTGTTCAGTGCCTTGTCTTAATGTAAAACAGTGAAAAGGAGGTCATAAGTTAGGAAAGAAAAATGACTACACTAAAAGGACAAACCACAAATTTAATTTTACAATATTCATAACACAGTTCAATATTGATGATGATGATCAAGTGTTTAAACATTAAATTTAAAAACTATTTGAAAAGAATCATGATTAAAGGCAACACACTTTTACTCAGTCAATAACTAAGCTGATCAAACAGTCTGGCTACGGATTTATTTATATGTTTGGGAAAATTGTAGAAATGTTGCAAATGGATTGTTGTGAAACTGCATAATGATTGGTAGAAGAGCAGTTTGGGGGAAGGTTTCATGACCACGCCCTCACCAATCATCATTCTCTAATGTGACCTAATTTTTTTATTGTTAGACTTACTGGGGTGACATCTGTTAGCAAGGATTACAGAGGTTTCAGGCATACAATTCTACAGTGCATTGTCAATTTGATGTATAATAAGTTCACCACCTAATGTGACTTCTCTTTCCATCACCTTATATTTAGCTTCCCCCCCTCCTCTCCCACCCCCTCCCCCTCTTCCCATCCCCTCCCCACTTGTCCCCAAATAAACATTAAACTATTGATTGGTCCGTGGGTTTTTTGTTTGTTTGTTTTTCTTTGTTGCTTTCAGTTTTTACTCCACATATGAGTGAAGTCATACAGTTTTTGGTCTTTTTCTGTCTGGCTTCTTTCACTTAGCATGATGATCTATTACTCAGCTATAAGGAAAGATGAAACACTGCCATTTACACCAAAATGGATGGACCTGGAGATCATCATGCTAAACGTGATCTAATTTTGAAGTGTCTCCGTTAACAGTGATTCAAACTTAACATTTATTGTTCCATAACTAACATTTTTCATATTTTTACTTTACTTGTTTTTTCACCATTACTGATTATTTTTGTGTACCCCTAAATGGTCCAGCACGTACCCCTGCGTACCACTGCTTGGGAACTGATGCTCTAGTTCTTTCCTTGAAACAAAGTAGAAGGCGAAAGGAGAGGACGAGAGGGGAGGGAAGCTTGTTACAGATCCTCTCCCTCTACAACTCGGAATGAAATGAGAGCCCGGATGTTCTGTGGTAGTTTCCAACACAACTCCACGGCCTCTCTCTTTTCTGTGGCCCCTTTCTTTGAAAAAGTTCTGAGTGTTTTATGAACCTTGCCGTAGACTTCTGTGCACAGCCCCTGGGGATCCCAAACAGGGCCACCATTATGGTCTGTATTCCTTAAAGGAAGAACTCAAAACAGTCTAACTGCCTTATTTCTCAAGGGGACACTGCCCATGGGAAATCAGAGATTTAACTTAGCAAACTGAAAGTGAGGCTTCTTCCAAGAAGACAGATCAGAATGATAATTCAATTTTATGCATGTTCCTAAACAGAAAAATAAAAAGCATGAAATCTTCCTCCTTCATTGCCAGACTTTTACCCCAAGAATCTCTCCACTGCCTGGAGCCATATGCCACCAGGCTAAATTCTACCTGGAAAGCCCTAGCAGCTGCTCAGACTTGGGGAAACCAGGAAAATCACCCAGAAGTCTTGGGCACGTCATTCATTTGCATTAAGAGCAGAGCCCAACTCTGCAACATTCCTTGTCCCCCGCATCCCACCGCACAGTCCCTAGTGTCACCTCTGCCATCAGCTCCCCACACTGAGGCTCCACAGACGTGAATCAATCAGGACATCGCCAAGCAAAAACAAGAACAAAATAAAAGGGACGCTCCAAGCAGAAGACAGAGAGAAAACAAGGTTTTCCTTAGCCCGGGAATGGGATTATGAAAGATTAAAAACACACACACAGGAGGCTTGAGTCAAAAGCCTCTCTAAATTACATTTCTCGAATTTTATTATATTATCTTTGTGGCACGGTTATTAAACATTAAAGGTAATGACTCCATTCTGCAAATAACTCAATATTGAACATGATTGATAAGCAGGACCCGAGCATTAGAGAAAAGTCTGAATGTCTAAATTCAGGAGCCAGGGCAAGGCGGCCGGGCCCCTGGTGAACGGACTGTCGGCCGGCAAGGGGCAGGAAACGCGCCCTTAGGAAGAAGCCGAGCAGTCCCCGTGTTGTTCTGGGACCCGCCGAGAACCCAGTGGGCATCTGCTGGCGGACACACACTTGGTTGACGCCACGGACAAAGATTCCCACAATGCTGTGGGGCTTAAAGATGCTTCCACGAGGCTACGCCAGAAGGAAGACGTCTGCTTACCCTACAACCAGGTGCCCAAGGTAGTAAAAGGCCTTGGAGAGTTGCAGAGTTTCTAAAATGATGCCCAATAAAAGGATAAAAAAGTGTGGACAACCCTCAGGGGAGACGAGGAGGTGTCCCCAAAGAGAGTGGGCACCAGGTCCCAGGCACTGTCCCCATGGAGACCAGTCCCATCCAGGCCTGATGGAGGATTTAGGCAGCAAGGGGAGCCCCACAGAATGAATGGGGGGTTCTGTACATGGGCAGTGACCACTCCCTCCCCTTGGCTGTCCCCTCTTGGGTTCAGAGGAACTCCGAAGCGCACATTAAACATTTATTTGAACAAATATTACTGAAAAGGTCATCAGTAACTTCAGTGTGAATTCAGTTTAGTGGGATTGCTTTCTTCCAAACACCTTGCTGGGGGGTGGAGTTTTGATGGCGGGGGATGGAAGGGATTTCCAATCCAGCTCCCATTCATTCATTCATCCATTGATTCAGCACAGGTTTCCCTGAGCACCTGCTGAATGCCAGGCTCTGTATGAGATCCTGGAGATATAAAAGTGACAAAACATAGTCCCACATCCCAAGAAAAGAAGATATAGACAATAAAGAGGCAATTCTAAAATAGGGTGTATTAAGTACTAAGGGGTAAGGAAGCCTAACAGAGCTGGAAATAGGATTTGGGAGTGAAGTGGGGGCAGTCTGGGGAGACCTCCCAGAAAAAAATGAAGTCTAAGCAGACACCTAAAGGATGAATAAACTTAGCCAGGAAAAAAGGAAAAGATCTTTCTAGACAGAGGGTTGCTACTTGTATTTGAATTACTTGCTGTCAAAAGAGGGTAACATGTACCATATTATTTCCAGTTCATCTCCTGACGCTGAGCCTCTCTTTGCTGGTCTTTTGAACGAACTGAGAAAACCCAGGGAATAAACTTCCAACTGTCCTGCAGAAAAATTGGCAATTTGGAACCTATCATTTCACAAAGAGTTTTAATTGAATACCCTTTTCCCAACCTCCACAAAAAAGGAAAAATGTTTCAGACTGATGGGAAAGGTAAACTCAGAAGCCCTAACTACACAGAAATTCATGGAGGGGGAAAGACTTAAAGACTATAAAAACTCATTCGAGCCACAAAGTGGTAGGCACCGTCAAGGGTGAGGCTCATAACTTAAATTGAGGCACAAAGCCACAGTTTAAGTTAGCAATTTTCACCCTTGATGATGCCTACCACTCTTGATTACCCCAATTAATTAAAGTGGGTGCATCTGGTTCCTTCTCATTTTCTGCTATCAGGCATAAAGCAGCTACTAATAAATGTTTATTAGATGGTTTTTTTCAAGTCTATGCACTTGCTGAGTAGAAAATCACAAAAATAATCATTGAAGAGGGTAATAGAAGGGTTCTACAATGTCTGGATTCCTTGTAATGTGCCAGTAATTTCTTCAATGATAGTCTTCTCTTCAAGGGACAGAAGTGGCTTTCAAATGCCATCCTATCGCCACATCTGTGATTAAACCAAAGCTCAGTTTCATTGCACTTTAGGAAGAAGGCTGCCCGACTAGACCCATCGGTTGCAGTGAGGATTCAAACATGACTGGTGACTCAGAGGGAAACATTTTATTTCTGAGCAACTTTTCATCACCAATTCTAACAGCTTCCTTTTATCTGTGGGTCATATATTAAAAGGTAACACACATCTCAGACATCATCAAATACAACGGAGCCCATGACGTTGGTTGCTTGTGTCATATACACGACAGGTACGGAAAAAACTTCAACTCTCTGGATTGACTCTCCTCTTGTCAAGAAAAACTCTCTTCCCTGAAATAGTAAACTGAAAACAGGGTGTCAACTGTCATGAAGGTTATAGGTGTTTGGGTCAGAAATCAAGACCTCTGGCCATTCTTGCTGCTGTTTCTTAGAGGGAGGTCGGAAGTGCACAGATCAAGTCCTAAGTCTTTTCGTCCTCAAAATACAAGGAAGTCAGGCAGAAATTAGCATCAACTCATTCAGACTTCATCTGCTCCAAACCCTGTCATCCACCTTCTGACGCTGTCCCTCTAGGAATCCTATGGGCCCAGAAGTCCTATGGGCCCAGCAGCCTACCACTGCAGGGCAAGACCCAGTTCTGGGTGGATCCAACCTTTACTCTATGCAGAACACATCCCTGCATCCTTCCTCCACGTGAATGCTGTGTCTGCCGAGGAAATCTGCTCAATGTTCTTCGGGGCCAGCTATAATTTCTGGTTGAGATAATGTTCTGGGGACATGCAAAACAGATTATTAAAATGGGTGTTATTAATCTATGATCCTCAACCCACTGATGCTGCCCACTGTCCTGTCTTACATGGGTTACTAAGGAGATTTAGTGTGAAATGGGGCGCCTGTCCTAAGGGGTTAATGATTTTACACTGTTCACTCTCCACAGAAGTCAGAATCTGCCATGTGTGTGCGCGCACGTGTGTGTGTGTGTGTGTGTGTGTGTGTGTGTGAAATCACATTTAGTCACCATGAAAACAATGACGGTGCTCAGAATGGAACATCTTGGCTTCAGGTGGGAGAGAAGTAGCAAGAACAGATGGACTCCTCGTAAATACAGACGTCCGTCCCAGGAATAACGCTCAGGACTAAACGAGAGTGAGAGGGAGGGAGGCACCAAGAAAGACATTCATTTGGGACATGGAAAAGCGTGGTGGAATTCCTAGCTGTTTCTCTTCTCTTACCATTCCTTTTATTTTTTGTAACACCTCTCATGGTAGGATTGGGACACTCAAAAGATAATTATAATAAAACGAAACACAGAAACTGCTAGGCAAAGTAAAAATGGGGACGAGAAAAGGAGCAGCTGCTTTTCAACCAAATGCCTTCCCTTCCTGGAAGTTAGGAATTGCTTCCTCTTCCGTGGGCATGAGTCAGTAAGAAGACGAGGCACGCCGAGATCCTCGGATCAGGGTCCCTTCACGATAATGTGATCTCTCTAATTCGCTGGAAGTCTCGGTCCACCACAAGGCAGGTTACAATGATCTCTCCATCAGCCTCGAAAATAGAGCCAAATTCCCATCATGGGAGAGAAAGGGGGGGAAAACACATTGGCAGAGATTATGAAAAATTTCTGATTCAGAAAAGCAATTGCAAATGCCAAACCAGAGGAAGCGGGGGCCTGCCTTTGTGTCCCGGCTACGGACTCTGGCTCGGATTCCTGAATGACATAAAGGGGCTCTGACAGTGACGAGCAGTGCGACATAAAAAGTGCACTTAATGATGTCCGTGACTTAAGAAAAGAGGACGTGTGGCAGCCAAATCAGTGAAGAGACATGAATACGCCACAGAGCCAGATGATTATGTGCAAAATGAGTCCCGCTGACGGGATACTCGAGAACGAGGACGCCGGTGACACGGGGCGAACAATGCCGGTAAATTGTCCCTCTCAAATGTATGCACGGCGTGGCGTCTCAAGTGCGTTCCTGAGGCCGTACGTGGGGGAAATTACAGCACTCTAATGTAGGTGCAGATTTCTCTTTTGTTATTACCCCACCTCCCTTTCCCCCTCACCCTTTTAAAATAATTTTCCTGCCTGCCCACTTGTCCCCACCCTCAGGATTTAATGGTTTCGCCACCACCCCACCTTCCTACACGTTCTCCCTCCACGCTTTGCCATGGGCCACCCGGAAATGCGAAGTGTCAGCTGAGGACAGGCATGCCTGCAGGAGGTCACAAGAGGGGACGAGAATCTATCACAGAGGTTCACGGGCAAGGGTGAGGCCCTCCTTGGGATTTTGTCTGAAGCACTGAGGGTTCTTCCAACTCCCATCTCCCCAGAGGTTCGGCTCCGAGTCCCCTGTTTCCACGCCACAGCGGCACGGTGTCCCCGTGACCGCCAACGCCAATGCGCCCCTGAAGGGGACAGCGTGGAAAGAGGTGGAGCACGACAGGGCAGAGATGGCACGAGAAGAGACAGGAGCGAGATCACAACTTGTCAGGACCAGGTCAGCTTTCTTTTCTTCTATTCTCGTCAGTGGCAGAGTGGATTTGGGGGGGTTTTTCCCTCCAAACCAAATGTGATATCAAACCCCCTAAAATCGACGCATCTAAGATGGAGTTGTTTTGGCCTAGGCGGGTCAGGGACGGGCAGCCCATAGCCTCAGCCTTGGCCGGACGCACGCCCCACCACACAGCCCCCAGGGCACCCTCAGGGGCCCCAGGGGCACCGAGAGATGCGGGTGGGCATCATTGAACAGAAGCCCCTCCCCCACCGACTATACCAGCCACATGGGTGACTGCCACACAGGGTGGGCCAGCTCACTTGGAGCCAAGAGGTAAGGCTGGGCTGCCAACAGCAAAAGAAGTCTCAAATGCTTCTCCCAGATTTTGCAGAAGTCCCACACTCACTTCTGGTGTCGTGTTAGGGCTGCCACGACAAACTGCCACACACTTGCTGGCTGTGACACAACAGTAATTCATTCTCCTGCAGTTCTGGAGACCGGGAGTCTGAGATCGAGGCGTCTGTGGGGCTGATCCCTTCCGAAGGCTGTGAGATTGACCCTGTCCATGCCCTTCTCCTGCTTCTGCTGGCCGCCCTTGTGTCCCCTGTTCTTAGAGACGCATCACTCCAATCTCTGCCTTCTTTGTCACATGACCTCCTCTGTGTCTCTCTCTGTCATCTCCTTTTCTGTCCCTCCTAAAAGACACTCAACATTGACTGGATTTAGGGCCCACCCAATCCAGGATGATCTCATCTCAAGAACCATACCTAATGACGAGGGGGGACCCCAAAACACCCAGAATTTATTCACCAAAAACTGTGTGTTTAGTCTTACATTTTTCAATGTCAGTCACCTTCAGAGTCCTCCCTGAATGATGCAATACACCTACCGAGATGCTTTTCCCACTGCTCAAAACAGTTTTTGAACTCTCCCATTTTGATGCCTTTTAGTGCTTCTGACGTTTTCTATTTCACCTCTTCCACATCAGCAAAATGTTTCCCCTTGAGGACTTTTTTCATCCAAGGAAACAAAAAAAGGTTGCTCAGGCAAGGCTGGGTGAATAGGAAGGGTGGGGCATGGGGGTCATGCCATTTTTTAGTCAAAAATTACTGAACTCAGCATTGTATGGGCAGGTGCGTTGTCATGCTGCATGTAAATCTCCCATCATGAAATGAGTAAATGCACTGATTCTCCAGAAAAAATTCACTGAAGCCAAACATAGCCTCTCACAACAATGCCAGCTAGTACACTGATGCAGATGGGTTTCTAGAACACTCACCTAGCAGAGGAAGCCTGTACTACAAGGGGCCCACCCTCCAGAAGATAATTCCTGGTTTTTGGGGGGTTCCCTGTCTACATCTGTAAAGACCTTGATAAAGTCTTGTGATTTCCGGTGGACACATCTTTTTCAGGGGGCCCCTATTCAGCCCACTGCACATGGACACACAGCTGTGGCCCACCTGCACCAGGTGTACAAGGCAGATACGCGTTAGGGTGACCAACAGTCCAAGCTTGCTCAGGACTAGCCCTGCTTTTGCACTGAAAGTCCTATGTCCCCGGAAATCCTCATTCACAGGCAAACGGGATGCCTGGACATCCTCGTGTTGGCTCAGAAAGACTTGGATGTATAATACGGTGTTTACCAAGGAGACATTAAAATGTCACAACAGGAGAGGCTGGAAGACAGACTGGAGGAGACACCTGGTCAGAACGCCCAGGCCAGATGAAATGTCATATTGAATCCTTTTGGACTCTGATTTCTGAGTGCTGTCTGGTACCTTCAGACTTAAACAGCTGTACTAGCAGTGCACCTGCAAATCTGGCTTCACGCACAGCCAGAGGCGGGAGGGCCCAGCATGTGAGGTAGGAAGGGTGCTCAAAGGGCCAGGCTCTGATCCGCCCCTCACTGGTCTACAGTTCCTGCCTTCACTGTCTCTCTTTCAGGACCTGCATAGTGATGAAGATGAGCTTTCAAGTCTCTGTTGAGCAAAAAAAAAAGCTTGGAAATAAGAAAGGCCTCAAAATGCAGTCAACATCAGGCCTGGTCTCCTGAATTCATTCTTTAAGTGCCCTAAAGAGTCTCTTATATGTACACCGTATTTTGCCATGTGTAATGCATACTTTTTTGCCCAAATTTGTGGAAGGAAAAATAAGGATGAGCATTTTACATGGGTAGTACTAATTCCGTACCTATATAAACGTCTTTAATTCTTTTATTTATGCTCATGAGTTAATCGTGTAACTCTAGAAATCAATAACGATACCCATATGCAAAATAATACCCTGGAACACGATAACCGGGTTTTTTTACATTAAAAAATTTTTATATATAAAATTTCTTGTGCCTTCTTTCTGTTCTTGTGTTTTGTAATTATTTGTTACATAACATTTCTTACACCATAATATTTTTAAAATGCTAAAATACCTTTATAATACAAAAAACAACTACCAAAATATAAACAAATAAAAATTTGAATTAAAAAGTGGAAACAAAAGATTTTTTTTCCCCCGAAACTTTGGGCCAAATACATGGGTGCACATTATACACAGGAGCACATCTACCCAGAGAAATACGGTATTTGTCATTCCAAAACATTTTAGTGGTTAAAATATTTGTTCTCATCTGAAAGCCTCAATTTAGGAATTCCTCAGAACCTGCCAAGCCCTTGGAACTTGAACCCCACTTGGAATTACTGCCTCTTGCTCATCTTTCTCCTATTTCGATGCACAGTCCTTCGATGTCACCAGCAATGTCTATTCGTAGCGGGTTCTGATACGTGGCTGAGCCCCAAACCCGCAGACGCCCGCATCTGCAGGTAACGGCAGTGAGCTTCCCTGCACACACCAATAAAAGCGATGAGATTTCAGAAGAGAGTAAATTTATCTCTGAGACTGCTGCACTGAGAGAGGGTCACCGGGTGTTCCCTGAGTCCATCCATCAGCTCTCCGCTCTCCACCATTCCTTGCAGGGCCGGCTTTGTAACTCTCGGGAAGCATTAAGGTAGCTAGTAATAAAGAAACAACACAACCTCCCAGGGTAATAACCTCTTGCGCGCCGAAGGGGCCCACCACTGGCTACAGGTCAGCGCTATGGCCGACTCTAGCGGAGGAGGCAGTCACGGGGGTGAGAGCAGGGGCAGGGAATTTCACGTGTGAAGAACATTCTGTGTCATGGTGTGGAGGTGGCAGGGGGCAAGGAGGTTTTGTGTATAACTGAATGCCTGTCATATGAGTTGGGCATTTAGTGGAGAGCCCGCAAATCCAAATCAAACCACCTTCCCTGCCCACCTGCTCTATGCACTGTGGGCAGTAATGGCAGGAAAAGACCAGATCCCACGGAACCTGCCCTGCAGTCAAATCTTAATAAAAACAGTGCCATTTAGGGAGGTTTGCTCCGAGCCAGGATTTTTCCATCATTATACACAACATTCTAGTTACGCTAGTCAGACAGATAAAGGAACTCACAGAGTCATGTGCTCAAGGTCATACAACTGGAAGATGATAGAATGGGGCTTCGAATCCTGGTCTCTCAGACTTCAAGGCTCCTTCTCTTCCTTCCCAGCAGGGTCCACGAGGTCGGACAATTAAGTTCTCAAACTCATCCTAGAAAAAGTGCTGCCTACCTCATTGCTGAGTATCACTACGGTCACCTTCGAAGTACTCCCCTTGGGAAGCTCTGCACCAACGCCAGTGCCCAGTCCACCCTTCAGAGCAGTTTTGGAGCTCTTTTGCTGGATATGACAATTAAGTTTGTGGACTTGCCACCACACACTTAGTTGGCAGCACCGTACAAACAACTCAGTAAGCTGTCATAACCTTGGCAAAGTGCAACGATTTTGTGGGACAGCACTATGACTGTTTAACCATTAATACATTTGTCAGATTACTGAAAAAGGTAATCAATAATCAGATCAGTGAACACCACTGCAGTACAGTGCTTTACTTCCACTGTCACAACTAAGTATTGGTGACAATGGAAGAAAGAAAAAGAAACACACCAGAAAGACTTTTTTTTTAATTGAGGTCAAGAGCTTAGAGTTCTTTGGAAGCAGCCATCATAATATAAATGCCAGGCAGGGCTTTTTCTATAACACAAGGATATAATGAAATACATCTTGAAGAGGGAAACAATGCACTATTGTGTCTGGCAAAGTTTGGGCCAACATTTCAGTTTTGCATGTGTTTGTGTTTAGAGAAATAAATCTGCCTTAACGATTCCTTAATCAGTGGCATAATAACTTAGAAACCACCATCTGTGAGTTTAATCATCTCAATACTGGAAAAACACTGATGCTGATCCTAAGGGAAAAGCCTCAGCAGAAGACAGCTAAGCAGACACACACAGGCTGTGGCGACAAGACGACGAGGGACCCAGTCAGCTCATTCAAGTCGCCCAAACCAGTTATTGAGCATTAGGACATCTGTTAATGAACGGTGCGTCTCTATTTTCCAAATGAACTTTTTTGGGATCACCCAGACTGGTGCAATGACCAATGCCTGATCCTAGGAACAGAATCCTGTGCGACAATTAGTACGTACTTTTAGGAAACAGGTCTTGTAAGTCATGCGTCTCCCAAGGGCTCCAGGAAGCCTAACAGTCTGTCAGCTCCTGAACCAATGAACCCGAGCTCCTGAGGGCAGGACGCGGATGCAATCAGCATCAGGGCTGCCTCTCAGCTCTGTGGCCCCAGTGCCTCCCTCGGTCCCCGGGTGTGCTAAGGGTTGATCAGTGTTTGCGAGCTGTATCTGCATGTGTCTTTGGGAAGTCGTTGCTTTACACCCTGAGAACGACTCACGGGAGCCTGTCAGTTCACCACACACACTAACGTTACCCCTGTAGAGGGGGAGGCAGCACTAACATGCGGAGGACGCCAACCACAGAGCTTGGCAGAGCATCTGTGACAGACACATTACTGCGGATACAGGCCCCTCCACCTCCTTTCCAGTGTGGAGCAAGTGACCGGAGATGGGGCCCCATGGGTAATCCGGGGGAAATCACAGGCCGAGAAGCAGTACATTACACAGCGCACAGGCAAGCCACTCGTCGCTATTAATAAGGGGTCCACCTGCCCGTGACTCTCCTGCCTATGGGGGCTGCCAAAGCAGGGATCCATGCATCTGCAGCAACTGTCATACCACTCCTGTCCACAGTGTGCCACGAACGCTGCCTTAAAGAATCCAAAGATGATGCTAACAGTAACGAGAACAAAGATTCAAAGTTTCTATTTTGTGCCTGGTATGGTTCTAAGTGCTTTAACACACATGTACAAGTTAATGGGATAAGGTTCTCTTCCTGAGTAAACACTAAACACAGCTCGGAATGTCACTGTTGCTGTTGTATGTGTACATGCAGTGACCATCTGCCTTCCATCCTTCTAAAGATTCCACTGCACTTCCAGAGCGAGCCTCCTGCGAGGCCCTGAGGAAGTCATCTCCTCACTAGACACTGGACTTGGAAAAGAAATGAAAAGGTGATGTGTAAACGACTCTCCCTGTGTCTCCCAATAATCAACAGGGACGTAAAGAAGGAGCTCTCACCAAGGAAATGAACTTGTACACATGAAAATGACAGCGAGGCATCAAACTTAGCAGGCCCTGGTCTCTCAGTCAGTTCCTGTGACAGGTGGCTGGCCGGCTCCTACGCGTTTTTCCATCTGGATTCCCGTGCATTTAGGTGTATCTATTACACAGGAGGAAAAGAAGGCTCTCCAAAGACAAATGTAAATTCATGACCGATCTGTCAGCCTGGGAAGCCATGGTGATCACGTACCCTCCAGGAGCATTTCACACCCCAGTTCAGACAGGGTATTTGGAAACAATGCTGACCACACTGACCAGTGACCAGAGGAGCAGAAAGCAAGGGGCTGTGAGGCAAGATGATTTGAATGTAGCATCCAGACATGACTGGTGGCTGCCAGATTTCAGACTCTGGATGTAAAGAACCAGCATGCAGCTCAAGGGTTAAGGGCTCAGACTGCATCCATCAGTCATTAGTATTTATGGAGAGAACGATCAGTCCTGGGCTGGGTGCCACGGAGAATGTAAGAAAGGCCAGTAGGAGACAAGGTGGCTGGGGAGCTAATAATCTAATAACTAAAATGTTGTATCTGAAGTCCAGCAACTAAATTACACACACACACAGGTAACCCTCATACAACAGGGCACCCTAGAACATGAGAATTAAGGAAATCCCCAAATAACACAGAGTGTAATAACAGCTTTTAAGAGCAAAAAATATCTCATTCGAAATTAGGGAAGAAGAAAAGATTATTTAATACATATTAATATGTTATTCTTTCGGTGACAATTGCTTTAATAAAGCTATTTCTCTTAATTATAAAAACATAATAGTATGTTTTTTTTTAATTTTTGGAACCTAACCCCCTTTTTTGTACTAGTTCCTTGTTTCATATGAAATGAATTAGCACAACACAGCATTTTGGGAACCTAAAGACCGTGCTACACAGCCGTCCCTGTACGCACACAGAGACACGTATCTCCACGGTCAGGGGCTAGGGTCTGTGTGGTTTAAGCTGGGCACCTGCGCCACCCAGTCCCAGAACATGGGGACACGCAGATGCTTAAGATGCAGATGCCAACCTAACACTCTTACTTGGCAGAAGGTAACAGACGTGTCAGAGGAACGTCCCCTTCCTTGCCATTCAAAAGAAGGAAATTCCGTCAGGCAGGGTGACAGGTAACCAGGACACAAGACTTAAAAGTTGTTCATCCTCTGGGCCTCGTTCAAAGCCTTACACTAAAAACGTCAGCATGTTCTCCAGGTCCTTAGGGAGAGGCCCGCCTTCTCATTCCCTCTCTTACAGGTACCTGAATCCCAGAGAAGTTCGGGGACCAGCCTGGGGCCACACAGGAAGCTGGCAGAAAAGCTGAGTTGAAGCTCCAAACACCTGACACTACTGCACATCCCGTCACGGCCGTGACCCTCGCGGCATCGTGTTTTCCAGGGACAGAAAGCACCACGAATGCTGCAGGCCCGTGGGTCAGCCAGCGTGGTGTCCTGCTTCTGCAGGCCAAGCTCCTGCTGAGCTCCACGGGGCAGGCCGACAGCTGGCCGGGAGAGGCCGATCTGCAGACCAACCTGATCGGCACTCTGACTGCCCCTTCTCGCCGGGTTCAGCAGGCTCTTCCCTCCCCCACCCACCCCGCCAAAAACTAGCAGCAGGAGGCCGACCCTCCGCCCATCAGACAGCAAATGTCCCATCCCACCGTGCTGTGCCCCAGCTGTGCCCTTCAAGAAAACTCATCTACTCCAAACAGATCTTTTCAGCTAATATCAACTCTGTAAAACGTTCCTTAACCTGATGAGAGGTTTATTTCCAGGTTCTCGGAAGGTGACACCTGCACCGAAGGGTTCAGCGAAAGCCCAGGGGCCCTCTCCTCCTCCTTCAGTCCGACCGCGCTCGGGCCCCCGGCCTTACCCTCTGGAACGCTGACAGCCAACCTGACGAGAGTGCTCCTGTCCATCGGAACTGACCCCCACCTCTCCCCTGCCCGGGAACACCTGTGCATTCTAGCGACAGGGCCCCAGGCCTTGCCCAACAGGGAGAGAAGCGGTGGCGGCCCCGTGGGGCCGGGGAGAGGAGACACAGGTTTGGCAGCTGGAGGACGGTTGCAGGAACGTGACTGACACATACCTGCAGCATCACATGGGGTCCTCCTATGATCGCAGTGCCGCCTTGCGTTTGCCTTTTAGGCCGGGGGCCCATCAGTAACATGTCACCGCCGAAGCGGCTTCCCGCCCGGGGAAGCTGGAGCAGAGACGGGGCGGAACCTCCCAGACTCAGGGTGAGTCAGCAGCCCTCCCTGCGGCCTCTGCCCCCAACCCGGTCTGCCCCCCACACTGAGGGCCCTGCCTGTTCTGAGTTCTTGCTGCCCCGAAGCCTGGCCCCCGCCGCTGCTCCGCCGCTGTTATCCTTGGCAAACACCAGGGCATTGTTGCCTGCGGCCCCGGGGTCAGACGCTGGGAGAAGACACTTGGAACGAGACCCGGCAGCTCCATACAGAGCAGGTGGAATTTGGAAAGGGGCCAGTGGCTAATCACAGTGAGACAAACCTTTATTTCAGGCTCTCAGTGTTTTATGGTTCCCGTTGGCTTACCTGCTCATGTCTGCAGGTTAGTGGGGAAGGAGCTTTGATCCTGCTCCAACACCAACGCCACTGTTTGCCCACGGTGTTGTGCGAAGGCAGCCTGGCCAGCTTCGGGGGGCAGGAGTGAGCCCCACCCAACTGCCAGGGGACCCACGACTCCTCTCCCGTGCACTTCAGCACCTGGAGCTCAGGGGTGACTTAGCCCAGGCGTCCTAGTACGGCTGTTCATCTTTTGGGTGTGGGCCCTGCCTCTCTCAGGGGGACAGACGCTGGTCTTCTAGAGATGGGGCTCCGTCCCACAGCTTCTTGCATGGCTACTCAGTAAACACTTACGATGACAATGTGAGGCAATGACAGTGAAAACAAGGAGATTAAAGCTCAGCAGAGGCTAGAACAGCAGCCACATCAAGGTCCCTGGAACCCCAGGTCTCAAATCGCCTTCAGAGGACGTGTGAAGAACAGAACCCTCTGGGCTGGGTGAAGGCAAAGGTCTCTCCCAAATTTAACACTGACACCTACCTGGGAGTGTATGTCAGTTGCATGTTTGCAGTTAACAGATGTCAGGCTATGTTGCACTCACGGACCCCGGGTACACTCAGTCCAATCAGGATTTCATAGCAAATCCCAAACTGTGGGTCATTTTCCTGGCCTACAGCAATGGTGACCGGAGGACCCAAATGTGTCATAAAAGCATTGGCCATTAGAAGAGGGATCTTAGATTTTTATGGATGAGAAAACTGAGACTTTGAGAGGCCAAAACAGCTTGCTCAAGGTCACACAAGTGGGAAGGGGCACTCCCAAGTCCACTGGACTTTCTAGTACAGGAGGGATTGTGGGTGGAGTTTAAAAGCAGGGGGCCAAGAAGAAAGGAAAAAAACCTCACTAACTGACTTAGAATGACTTCCAGTGGTTCATTTCATCTCTTTATGTTTCCCCATTTCTACTTCTCTACCTCTCAAGAAAATATTCAGCCATTCACTCACTTTGAGGACCATGAAGAAACGGGTTATGCGAAACCAAAGAAGCACCGTGTCCAACAATTTAGAAATTGCTCCCCTGTGGGCGAAAAGGTGGGAAGCAAGCGCTAGACGTGCCATCTTGTTACAGAAGAAAAAGGAATTTTTCCATGTCTCCAGATTTTTTTTTAATGGTTTTCTCCATGAAATTTTAACATATAGAATCTGCAGCTGCTTTAAAGAACTAAAATTTTCAAACTAATCAGCACAGGAATGTCTCAAAAGAAAACCAATTGCTTTCTCTAAGCACGCTTGGCAGCTCTGTCTCCAGGGCTCTCGCAGAGCACGGGGCCCCTGGGTCTACTCGCGTGCAAGCCGAGGGTTGTAAAAGGCTGTGCAATTGCCCCAAGCAGGAAACATACATGTGACACAGGCGTAGAAAGCGCTTTTGAGAAAGAGTGCATAAGGACCTGCCAGGGCTCTTTAAAAGGAGAACTCACAAGCCTGACCATGTTTCTGATTTCAGCCTCAATGGGTTGCACACAGCTCCAATCAGGAACCGCAACACGAGTTTTCAGAGGTGTCTCCTCCCAAGGAAACTGGCTACAGTGATGCTGGGCACTCAACTATGTTGGCAGGTCCAGGGCAGAGGTGGAGGGAAAGCTTTTAGACCTTTAAACCAGGGAAGAGTGACTTTTGTTGTTGTTGTTCTTGCTAAGAAATGTAATTGCTATCTCATAAGCTGAGCACCCAAAGGATCCGACAGTCGCAAACCTGAACCAGGCATGGCATAAACCCTCTAAGGGCAGCTGCGTCTGCAGCCACCAGCATGTGGCATCTCCCAGAATGCATCTGCAGCAAAGGGCACTGGCCCCATGTGGGGCACAAGAACGGCTCCGAGAAAAATAATATGCTATGCCATGTGAACTGAGATCAGCCAACGAGAACAATATATTTCCTTCCCAGGTCCCTCTTCCTCCAGAACTAAGAGCCTGCCCTCTTTACATGCATTTTTAGAAATCGCTACAAATGTCTTTCAGCAGAAGTCACTCGGGCCTAGAAATCTGAGCTCATCAGTTTAGGCAGGATGCATTTCAAGAATGAGTCATCATTCAAAAAGAATGTGTTATTTTTCCTTTAGCAAAAGGGAAAGCTGCCCCTCCTCTTTGTTAATTTCATAGAATTGCCTTTCCCCTCATGCTGTAAAACATGAGGAAATTCCAACTTTTGCTCTGGAAAGTTACAAGACCTGTTTAGTTCTCGGTGCAATGGCCAGCAGGAATGACTGTGTGCCTACTACGTGCCCAGTGCTGCTAGTTACGCTGTCTTACGTAGGTCACACGTGTAACACTATGAACATCTAGAAATATAGTTAATCACAAATAAAACCAGTGTCACAGTACATGCTTTAAAAGTCATCTTCTCCATAAATATTTGATGATGTAGAAAATGCCTATAATGTTAAAGGAAAAAATTAGGACTGAGAATTCTACATATAATCAAAACTCTATATAATCAAAAAATTTTAATCCATGTATGATTTAAGAATGAATAGAAAAACTGAACTCTCCTATATAATCTTTTTAAACATTCAATTAGTGGTTGAGAATTCAACAAAACAACAATCCCCATATCAAAATAGTTTTACAGGCAAATTCTACCAAATTTTAGCAATCTCGTCTTATGAAAACTCTTCCAAAGAACAGAAAAAAAGACAGCATCCCTATATCATTTGACAAAGCTGCTGTAACTTAGAAACCAAACCAGATGAGGACTGTACAAGGACAGAAAACATATGCTGCATTCACTCATGAACAGAGATGTGAAACTCCTAAACAAAATTTTAGTAAGTCAAACCCAATAGTGTATTTAATAATAACAACAACTGTAACCAAAGTGTCCTTAATACAAAAAATATAAGAATAATTTAACATTAGAAAGTATCTTAATGTAGCTCCTCCATTAACATATTAAAGACAAAAATTATGATCACCTCAATAGATGTAAAAATAGCACTTCATAAATTCCAATTCCCATTCATAAAATTTTAAAAATATTAGCAGACCGGGACAAAAATTCCTACTTTAATAAAGGCAAATCTACCCATGTCCCATAGCAACATCATATTTAATAGTCAATTAATAGACACATTCCCTTAAGAACTTTAGAACTGACAAGGATGTCTGCTATCACTAATCCGATTCAACATGATACTAGAGAACCTAACTAGAGGAATATGACAAGTAAAATCAGTAAGTCAGATTGAAAGGAAAAAGGTAGCCATAATTACAGGTAATATCATAATCTACACAGAAAACTCAAGAGACTCTACAAAGTATTACACTTAATAAAGGCATTCAGCCCATGTGTTGCATATCTCATTAGTATATACAAATCTGTTAGAGAAAAAGATAAAGAGCTACCTTTATGAATGGGGTAGGCAAGGATTATTTTTTGGATACATGACATTAAAATGATAAAAGACTGAAGAAAAGGTAGACATTATTCCTTTATGACAAAAGACAATATAAAAACAGATTAGAAGGTATTTGCAATGACCACAACTGTGTAGAAGAACTAACACAGCAGGCCTGAGACCACTGTCCTTAGAAAAACCTACTTGCAAGGCTGGCTCTTGTCTGGCACCTGAGAACGTGGGTTCCAGGTTCCCAGAAGCGATAAGAGGGGCTCCCTGTGCCTAACCTGTTCATCCAAACACTGTGGCTTATGCCCAATGTCTGCTTTCCCTCTGGGGATCTGGAATTCTGGTACGTGCTATGCAGATGGTGTGCCTTCATGACCAGCCCCCAAGAAAACCTTTGGGCACAGCGTCTCTAACGAGCTTCTCTGGTGGATAAACACTTCACACTTGTCATAACTTGCTGTTAGAGGAAGTAAGCACACCATCCTGTGTGATTCCACGAGAAGAGGCCTTCTAGAAGCTTGCACATGGTTCCCTCTGGATTTCACACCCTGCACCTTTTCCCTTAGCTAATGTTGCTCTGTATCCTTTTGCTATAACTAACCTTGGCTGTATGACCATGTGCTGAGTTCTGCGAGCTCCCTAACACATTAGTGAATCTAGGGTTGGTCTTGGGGTCCCCTGACACAATAACTTCAAACTTCCAAAATTCAATGACAAGAACATCTGTGAAAAAGATAAACAATACAATGAGAAAAATGGGCAAAGGAAACAAGACTATTTTTAGAAGAGAACAATCCCATGGTTAATAAAACTATAAAAAAATGCTCAACATCACCAGTAATCAGGGAAATGCAAATGAAAACAATGAAACACCCTTTCATCCTCCTTTGATTGACAACAATTTCAGGGCCCGAAAATATAAAGGGGTGGTGCGATTGTGGAAACCACCATGTAGAATAATCTGGCAACATCTAGTAAAGCTGAATTCATGTATAGCCTCTGAGCTGGCACATTACATGAGCAAGGTAAGTGTGAAGTATCACATGCCCAAGTCTCATACAAGGATGCTTCTTGTAGCATCACTTATAAGAGTGAAAAGTTTGGAAACCTCAGTGTCCATTAAAACGAGGGATGGCTATGTAAATCATGCCATAGTCATGCATTAGAAAGTTTACAGCAGTTAAAGAAACGAAATTAGCAGATAAATCCTGAAACTCTCAACTGAAATAAGCAACTCTCAAAGTCCATGTAGAGTCGGTTACTATTGTGAATACTTTTAAAACATACCGTTATTACACTTTGCTGTTATTTAATACTCCTACCTACAAAGTTATATGAGTATCCATGAAAGCACAGATGAAACTACTTTCCGTGCTCTCTAGGAAAAAGGAACAACGATGGAAGGGGAAAGGGGGACTGGAATAAAAATGTTTTGTTACATTAAATAATGCATCCGAAGGCGATACGACAATGTGTTAAATATGGGTGAAGGTTTCTGGATCATGACATTTTATTTCTATTTAAATATTTTGAAATATTTCAAAATTTTTAAAAACTGGAAGATATTTTGAGGATACTGTTCAACACAGATCGTTATAGGACCTTCTAGGGGGAAGGAAAAGAGGACTTCTTCAGTCTCTCAGTGTATCGATTTATAGATACACTAGTTAAGGTGGCCTTCAGACAAAATGCTAGTATTATTCTAATGCGTCCTGTGCAAACTCCAAAACAAAGGGTTCCTTCCCAGACCAGTTCTGTGTCTACATCAAATTGCATTTGCCTCTACCCACAAAGCTGGGAGTTGACATCACATACATCATTGTCGTAAGACAGAAACTCTGCCTGGCCCTTAAAACTCACCTTGCTGCATCCGTGTTAGATGGACCTTGGCTGCTTCCTTCAGTCCTCTGGCCTCATACCTGACTAAGCTAAAGGAAAGTCACCTTCCGTGTTCCCCATTCAAACATCTGTCTCCATAGTAACCTGCAGGAGTTTCTCCAGAGTGAGAAAATCTCCACAAAGCCTTCTTCAACAAAGAAAGAACAGAATATACGAAATGCATGCACATCCATCCCCACGACTGGTTTCCACTTGGGGTACAGATTAATTTACACTTGATTTCCTTGAAGGGTCACACAGTTTTTATTTCCATAGGAGAAGATGTGTCAGAGATATCGACAAGTCTCTCAAAGCAGAAAAGAGGAAATAAGGAAATTTCCACATCATGTTTGGTTTGAGTTGCTCTGGGGGGATAATCAGCTTAAAGAGAGGTTTGTATGAGAGGGTTCAATCCCCAAAAAGGATAAAGAGTTATCTAAGCCCAGGTCCCTGTGGTGAAGCGCACACAGACATGTCAAGCTTACCGCCGTTTAGCTCTTGGCTCCACGGTGGAGCATGCAAAAACAGGCGTATTTCTTTGGCAACCATCAAATATGAGCGCATCTACTCAGTATTGTTCCCAAGCTCAGGAAACACCCTGAGTTCGGTCTTTGGCGAAACATACATATCTTCATACGTGAAAAGCTGTTCTAAAGCAGTCATGGCAACACCAGGAGAATCTAGAGGCATCTGAGCAATCTGGAAGGGAAGCCTGCCCTCTGGTCGGCAGGCAGGAAAGTGTCAGTGCCCGTGGTGACTTGAGTGATGACCACTGGCTCTCAGCCCCTTGATGGCAACCCCTGCAGAGGGTCCCTCCACTCCCAAGCCAGAGCTCCAAGCAAAACTGCTGAAGTTCCCAAGTAGGTCACAGCATCTCCAGCCATATGCTCAGCAACTTGGGGTATATAAGTACACTAGACAAACCAGTGTGTCTTTGCTGTTAAGCCTCAGTCACCCAGGGTATTAAAAGAATAATGAAGCCATTTGAATGTGCACAGCGGTGCTGGCACTGTCGGTGGTGTGACTAATAGAAGCGCTTTTCCCTTATCTTCCTACCCCTCAGTGACACTGAGCGTTGGAATCAGGGCTCTGGCAGGCTGGGGCCGTCTGCTGTGACATCTCTGTGCAGAGGAATTCAGAAAGGTATTCAGGGCAAAAGAATCAAGGGCAAAGCTTTCCACAGGATATGGTAACGAAACACGTGCAGGAAGCAGGGGCTCCTCCCGCTGCCCCCCTCCCTCCTCCAAAAAAGGTGAGTTTTCACTGTTCGCCGGCAAAGAGCCTGCCCTATAACTAAGGGATGGCTGATGGTTCTTCACTGCGTCATTTTTTTGTTTTTTATTATAAATATGTATTTTTTTATTGTTAGACTTACTGAGGTGACATCTGTTAGCAAGAATTACATAGGTTCCAGGTGTACAATTCTATAGTGCACGATCTATTTGTTGCATTATATGTTCACCACCCAGTGTGAGTTCTCTTTCTATCACCATATATTTATTAACTTTCACATTAAATTCAAAACCCAATGTCCAGCCTTCAGGGATCTGCCAGCCCCCCTCTCCACCTCAGGGGCCCATAAACCACCCAGCTCACCATCATGCCACTGGCCACTAGCCATACCCCTGCCTGTGCCTGCTCCCCATCCACAATGTCCGCCTCTCTTCTCCCTCCATGACCCATCCTGCTTTAAAGATTCACTTACATGACAGTCCCGCAATCAGTTACCTTTTAAAATATTTACCAAAATCCCACACAGCGCCAGTGGCAGGCAAGGGACACAGAAAAGAAAGTCATTCAGGAGCAGTCTGGCTGTCTCTTTACTCTCTGACGCGCAGCACCTGTGTTCTCTATCAGTGTCAACGTGGTGACACATTGCTTTTCAAAGCTGTGTGTGTGCGCACACGTGTGTGCGCATGTGTGTTCTGCCCTGACAAGCAACTTTTTCATGCACCATCTATTATTGCAATGTCTCCAAAACACCCAGCCTGTAGCTCTGCAGGCAATGAAATTCCTTTCTCTACTAAGCATAGCAAAGGGCCCCAATTTTTGTTTCATGATGGTTTGACAGTCACTACATTTAACCACTTTTGCAGCGTGGACATCTGTCAATCAAAACTGATTCCTCAGTGTCCATAGGTGGGGGTGTGGAGGAGTGTATCTCTGTCTGTCTCTCTGCTGGAATACACCAACCAGAGCCCCAGCAGGGTCCTAGAGACCCCATGCTGTATCGGTGTTAACCCTTTTGTTGCTGGTTGTGGGGAGATCCCAGGAATCCTAGAGGAGTGGCATGGGTAGTGGTGAGGATGCGGACTCAGGACAACTATCAACCACCATGTGTGGGGCATCCCGATTACTTTGATGACCAGTGTGGTCGTACGTATGCACACCAGTACAGAGCAGCCCTGCACTGATGCCGTAGAAGACGGCAGTGAGAAGGACAATGGCATCATCACCCACCCCAGAAGAACAGAGCCTTCAGTCAGGTGGCATCTGAGTAGCCTGGGTAATATCTAGAAGGTGGACCTTCACTGGGAGGGATCTTCTCAAAAGTGTCACCCAAAGGACAAAAATTCCAAGGTTGCATCTTCAAGTCCCTGATGTTTCTATGAGTCTTAAATTTGCCCAGGACTAACCCAGAAAAATGCACAAAGTGGCTCTACAACCAACCTTTCAATGGTCTGCTGTCTGCAGTGACCTGTGACAGTCGCCAGGACTGAAGGAGAGAACACAGGGTGGGTCACTGTCTCGTGAGGCCATCAGGTTAGTGTCTGGGGACAGCTTTTACCAAGTCCCTGCACTGTGACCCCTAGGGGACCTGGGAGCCCGCTCTTCTCCGGACTGGGATTCTGCAGCGTCCTCCCATCCCTGTGAGCACAACAGTGGCAGCTATGTCCCCACTCCCTGTCCCAACTCTTCTCCCGCTCAGAAGCGACCAGCTCTAGACTGAAGATCTGGAGCCAGCAGGCTCTGCAGGCCACCTCTCCAGCCAAATGAGCCTTGAAAATCTGCCAGTTACCTCCCCTGGACCCGGGTATCCCCAGGCTTCATCATCACCCCCAGCTCCCCTACTCGGCCCTGGTCACCGCCGTCATTGCACCTCCTGGCTCCTAGCTTCTCTCTGTGGGAATGACAGTCCCAAATCCTCAAGAGCCACACTTGGGAAATACGGACACTAACTGGTACCAAGGAATGGCATATTCAATGTCGCATTCAATATCCTTTCATTTCCATACAAGCGTGTATGATGTAGGTAACATCTCGCTCCCATTTCACAGATGGCAAAGGCTGAGGCTGAAGAAGGTTAAGACTAACATGCCCAAAGCCCCACAGCTGATAAATGATGGACCCGAGCTGGAAAGTCAGCACCGACAAGGTTGACTCTTACTATTCACACCTTGTCCATGACACAGTGCATACAAGCAGCTGGTTGGGGTGGGGTTTCAAGGTGGCGATAAGTGTTTTCCTATTCAACGGCT
>PVJL010004053.1:101726-140351 GCA_004026885.1 Lyroderma lyra
GGGGGGGGGGGGGGGGGGGGGGGGGGGGGGGGGAGCAGAAGAGAGAGACCAAAAAGACAGTGGCTATGACAGTGGCTATGTCACCGGCGGGAATGTGCCCAAGTGGATCTCTCCCTTTGGGAAGACTCTAACTTCTGAAACACAGGGAAGTCACAGCGGCCTGCCGCATAGCCGGCCTGAGTGCCACTGGGTGTCTGACAGAATGGCCCAGGGGCCCACCCGGATGGTGGAGGGCACTGCGTTTAAACACAGCAGGCTGGTGTCGGGAGGCCTGGGGAAGGAGCCCCGTGCAGAGCTGATACGAGTCAGGGGCTTCTCGACAAACCCAGGTCAGTCCCGGCTGGATACCTCAGAGTCCTCCCCTCCACGTTCCCTGTGTGCATCGCCTGCCAACTGGCACGCCAGCGAGCTGGGCTGTCCCCACCCTAGGCCTGCCCACACGTGGCCCAGGAAGCATTGCTGTCTCACCAGTGCCCTCACCGTGCTAGGAAAGCTCCCCTGCCTGGGAGTAGAACTCTGAGGCTTTGTTGGGGTGCGGTGCAAAAGAGCACCATTGCCAAGATCCATCATTGATGTGCAACAGGATTTGGGAAGAAAAGTAAAAGCATGTGTGCCATGAATTTGCCACCATTTCTAGGTTAGACTCTACCCCAAGTCTAGTTAACAACAGGAGGTGATAGTATGCACAGATTTTCTCCATAACATGAACCATTAAATTCTAATTAAGGATCATTATCTCCTTATTACTAGAAAATATTTTTGATGTTTGTAAGAACTACAAACGCAGATGTACTTGGGTGCCTTCTCTCAAGAAAACTCACCAAATTCAAAACTTCTACTCCTCTTTCTAGAAAACTCTTCCATGAGTCCTACCTGTCGTGCCTGCTTCAGGTCTTTCCAAAGCTTCCTTAATTATGTGCACTTCCTCCCTCACCTGCTTTACACGTTGGGAACCCAGAACCTCCCAATCTCTCTTCAGAGAGTCTGGATTTGGTGAAAACATTATGACCTGGCTCATTATTTTATGATTCAAACATGCTCAGCAAGGATCTTATGAATGAATATATCCAATTAATTTCAGAAACCTGAGGTCCTCTTTCAAAGCAGCTTTGCAACTTGTTTTGTTCAAATCACCAACTATTCTGCCAATTGTCTCCAGTTAATTTTTATCTGGGCGGTGCCAATATTCTAAGTACATTCTCCAAGAAGGTGCTGTTAGTACAGTATTCCCTGAGTTCTTGCATGGTTAAAACACTTTTTCTATAACCTTGGCACTTAAAGGACAGATTAGCTGGATATAAAATCCTTGGCTCACACTTCCCTCAAGTTTCTTGAAAATATTGTCACATTGTTGTCATGCTTTGTGTGTCACAATTGACACGTCTGACACCAATCTCATTTTCTTCCTTTTTTAAGTGACTTGGTATTTTTGCCTGGAGGCCAGAGGGCTGCTCCATCATCATCCTCTTCCTCCTTCTTGATCATCTTTGACATCTAAGTTAATTAGGAAATGTCTAGAATTTAAGCATTCTGGGTCAATTTTCATATATATATATATATATATATATATATATATATGTATGTATATATATATGTATATATATATACTTTAAATATGTAGATTCTCATCTTTTTTCTGGAGAGCATTCTTGGATTGTAATTTCCAAAGTTAGTTTTATTCCATTGATCTGCTTTTTCTTCTTCAATTATGTGTGTGTTGGATCTTCTTTGCCATATATATATATATATATATATATATATATACACACACACACACACACACACACACACACACATTTATCACTTTCATTCTGATCCTTTTCACCTCTTTATTTCATTTTTGTTGTCGAGCAATTTTGCTTTTCTTCTCAATATCCTTTATTATATTTTCAGTAGAATCAAAATGGACTCCTTGAAATTTTCTCTTCATTTTTGAGATGATTTTGTCTTTTTTCTTCAATTTCTCTCTTGCATGTCATAATCTCTCATTTTATGTCTTCCAGTCTTTTGTTTGTTTCTATTCTGAGATTTTCAAATTTCTACTTGAGGCTTGCTTTCATTTCCTTTCATGCTTGTTCAAGGATATTCAGTTCCTATTGAAGGCGGTGGTCTGGTTTTCATTTGTTTTGTGGTTGTTTGAAGAGGGAGTATTCTCTAGCTTCCCCTGAAAAGTGTTTGTTCTCATTTTCTGTTTCCTCTTTATACTACATTTTTAAGGATGTTACTAGACATTTTTGCATCGTTCTTAAATACTCAGATATTCCTAAACCAGTAAGAACAGGTGTTCTAAAATCTTTTGGATGGCTAAGTTACTTAATTCAAGAGTGCCCTCTTCTGTTGGTACAGTAAAGTGCAGTATCTCAACAAATGGGATAATTTTTTTACGGGGGTTCAGGAGTTGGCTTTGCTGGTTTGGAATGTTTGTTTTCCCAGTTACATGTAACTGAAGTTTAAAGTGTTCTCTGTCTCTTAGTTACATTTTGGCTGTTGGTTATGAATAGTTTTATTTGCTCTCTCTGTTGATATTTATACAGACCAACAGTAGAATGCAAAGAGAAATTTGGACAATAATAGAACTTTAGATTTAGGAGGCAGCCCCTATGTTTTAAGTAAAAAGTAACACTTTGATTACAGAATAATCAAATACTATCTTTAACTAGCACTTTCAACAGTCACAGTACCCATCACTTATAGACGACGGTGAGGCTAATAATGTTGGTAAAATATACACAAACACAGTAAGTATACCTCAGATTAATGAACGACAGGATAGCCAAGACCAAAGTTACTGCATACCATCAGTGAACAGATTGGATCCTCCTCTAATGTATAGTTCTGTTCTTACCTATGGAAGTTTACAAGTTGTAAGTTACTAAGTAGTGAGCTCCTTACCAGTGGGTATTATAAACTATAATGTCCTTATAATTGTACTTACATCACTGTAGCAAAGAGCATCCTACTCTTAAAAGCTCATTTGGAAGGAGAACTTGCAACCTCCCTAACAACATAGTTTGGGAATTTGACACTACAAGAGCTGTCTGGAAAGTATCCAGCCATGTAATATGAAAAATAGAGGCATCTGTGGCTGGATTTCTTCCATAGAGCCCTCATATATTCAGTCAGAGAGGTGCAGGTAAAACAAATCCCTATAAGTGAAATGTAACCCTATTTTATTTTTGTCAAAGCCTTCCAGCTACTATAAGACAGTATCATGTGGTAGTTGGAGAGTAAGTTCTGGAGTCAGACAAGGCCAGGCTTCTGGTCCTGGTCCACCTCCACTAGGTATGTGACCTCCAGGGGTAACTCAACCTTGCTCAGTCCCCGCTATAACATGAGGGTGGTATGAGCTCCGAGCATTATTGTGAGGACTGAGTGAGATAATCGACGTAAGTTACTACATACTCATTCCTACACCTCCACAACTGTGGGTGTTGTGTTGCTGTCATTACTATTCTTCCCTCTGGTCCTAATTATGACTAGAGGAAACTTTGTAATTCCAAAGGGGAAACTGACCTTTGCTTCTTAATTCGGAACGCATGAGAAGATGTGGACTTAGAGACGGCACTTGCTTACAAACATCAAGATCCAAAAGTGATTTCAGTTACGAAAAACTGCAAGTGAAGAGAACTAGCAAGACTCCGAATGAGGGTCCACTAAGGAGCTGCTAGGATGGTGGCAAGAACCAGGGGGAGGAAAGATACGGGTGTATTCCTGGCATCCTGACTTGCTCTAGACTCTGTTATCGGTGGTAGGTGCACTTGATACAACCCTACTAGCAACGGTGGCTACTGAAGGTAGGCCCAAGAATTTTACGTTGTTGTTTCCACGGATAAAGAGTCGGTGTTCAAAATAATAATAACAACCACAAAAGGATTCTTGGAAAAGAACCCAAACGTAAAGTCGGCTACACTTCGAGGCTCAGGAAACAATGGCTCTGACATTGTAACTGTGTGTGTCGCGTTCTCCCGTCATTATTAATTTGCAGTTCCACATGGGGAGCCGGCTGAGAGGGCAGTGGCTTCGCACGGGAGCAATCTAAGCGGCACACAACCATCACGCACAGGCTGTGAGAGGTGAGAGAGGGAAAGGAGAGAGGGCGCCGGAGGGGGCGGCCGCGCAGGCCCCGGCCCGGGCCTGGAGGCACAGATGGAGCTGAGTCGTCCCGTCGCGTGTGCCGACCCTGCTGCCACATGCCGTGGTCACAGGCGAGGTGTGGTTACGCTGTGGGTTTTCGCAACATTCTCGGTGTTCACAAGACGTGACGTCCTCTGGCTGGGGAATCTAAGGGTCATTTTGGGGGTTTTTTTGGTTTTGCTTTTCCTTTACCGAACCAGTACGTCAATGGTGACAGAGCCCATCACAGGGACACCCTTCCTTCCCTTCTGACCTGACCTGTGGCACAGCTCGGCTCAACCAGAAATGCACGCCCCCTCACCAACTGGATCTCGATAATAAGGTCGCCCGGTACCAAAAGGGCAGTTTCCCTGGAATATGGTAGAAAATGGCACAGGCCTGGCCCACTCCAGGGGGCTGACTGAGTTCATAGCTGGCCATTCTCTACAGTTCATTCAGAACAAATGGCCTGCACGTCAAGAACCTAAAAAATGCCACCTGGCAAACCAGTGACACAGAACTGGATGTCTGTGGGGGTTCTTAAAGGAACGCAGAACAGCCAGCCTGCTTTCACTCGGGCCGTGCTATGGGCAGCGGGTAGGTGCTCTAAGGTTTCTTACAGCAAATTAGAAGCTTCACCCGGGAATGAGAATGACATGGTCATGATGATTTGGGGCAGCACGTGGCTCGGCACTGCCCATGCCTTTCCAAAGCTCAGAGAGATGCATACACACCCCCGCCCGCCATGACTACATGGACACAGAGGGCTGAGATTCCCAGGCAAGTGTGGCCGGGAGAAAAACCCTCCCCCACACCCCAACCCCACCCCGCGATGGTCAGGAAGACCGCGCTTTCCGTCTCCACCGGGCAGAGCGTGTTGGCCCCGGCATCTGAGGTCAGCTCCCCTGCAGGCCCCAGGTTCAGGCCCTTGTTTCCCGTTCCATCTCTTTCCCAGTCAGGGCATTTTAGAAGAACAGTTGTCACTGTCGGACAAAGTCCAGATTCCAGATCCCTCGGTCTCGCCGACGTTTCCTACAGGTACTAGGGCCTCGTGGGGAACGTGCGGTGGCTAGGACCGCTGTGAGGATTCGGTGAGATTGGGGGTGTAAATCACGAAACACCATCTCCTGCGGCCGGCAGCACTCGGACTCCGAGGCCCCTGAGCACCCCTGTCCTGCTTTTCTGAACGCAACGGGTTCAGTTAAACACAAAACACATTTTGCCAAGGGCCTGTTTCCTTAATCCCGAACCCCTCTCACGTTTAAGGGAAACTAGACCATATGTTTCAGATTCCATCCACAAATAAATCAGCATAATGTTTTTTTCAGTAAGAGTTGTTTTATGCTTTCACTTTTATGGGCCTTTTTATCCCAAGTCCTAAAATAATAAGAAGAAAAGCTAGTTGTGCTTTGCTAAATAAATTCTGGCTTCAATCCTTCTATCCCTTAAAGACTGGGGGTTGAGGGGTGTCTCTGATCATAGCCAGGAGAGGCGTCTCTCTGGCCTTAAGCCACCTGCATGGGATTCGGAAGCTACAGGGAGAATCCACCTCAAGGCAGCCAGGATGCAGGCGGGGGACGGGAGCCCAACAGAAACGTGGTTGTGGATCCCGATGGGAAGCATTAAAAGGCAGGAGGGACAGGCTCAGGCCTCTTCTCTGACACGGCCGTGTCAGCAGCAGAAGCAAGCTGTCCCCATCAGCCCTCCTGCGGAAGGCCAGCCACTGCTGTCACAGAAGACTGAGACAGCCCGAGACTGGACAGGGACATACAGCCTGCCGCCACGCTGCTGCTACAGGTCCTGACCCTCTGGGAAGTGGTTTTCCATTGGAAGGAGTCCCCCTGGCTGCACCCCTTGTTTCATAAAACAGTGCTGTAACCAAGTTTTCCAGTGCCTTCCACCGAGCTATGCCATCCTCCCCATCCCTTCTCCCTGCTTCCCTTCCAAGGTCACTGTCATCTTGACTCCTGTGTTCATCCCTCCCTCCCTTGCTCTCCTTTTTGTATAGTGTTATTTCAAATATAGGAATTCTGAAATTGCATGCATGTGCGTGCGTGTGTGCAAGACAGCTGATGTTCTAACCTCACACAACGACTGTTACACTCTCATACATTGTGGTGGGCATGTAAAATGATAAACTCCTTTGGAACACCATCTGGAAGTTTCTTGCACAATAAAGATACACACCTATGCTATGATGAGTCCAATTCAACACCTAGGTATTTACCCCAGAGACATACAAACATGTTCCCAAGGGAGACTGGGACAAGCATGGACATGCCAGCTGTGTTCATAATAGCCAAAAGCTGGAAAGAACTAGATGTCTACCAACAGGAGGAGAAAGAAGCTCCAGTGTATTCAAACAATGGAATGCAGCTCGCAATAAAAAGGCACACACAACCGATGCAGCAAAATGGCACATCTTAAACGCGTTACGGAAGTCAGTGGTTCTCAGAGCTCCCAGTCTCAGGACCCCTCCACACTCTAAAGAACTGACGACATTCCAAAGCTTTGGTTCATGTCAGTTATATTTTATAGTAATAACAATGAAAATAAGGAAATTCCAAAACAGGTATTAATTCATATAGATGCAATAAAATTATTACAAACAAAAAACATATTTGAGAAAAATAATTCTACTTTCCCAAGGGAAACTAAAGGCTTTTTTTTTTTTTTTACATTTTTGCAAATCTCTTCAATGTTTGGTTTAATAGAACATAGGTCAGATCACGTATCTTCTGCAGTCAATCTTTTGTGATAATTTTTTGGAGTTTAAGTATATAAAGAAAATTCAGCCTCACACAGATGTATTTGGAAAATGGAGGAATATTTTAATAGGCTTTTCAGATAATTATGGCTATTCGTCTTTGATACAAACCCAAACCTCACCAGTGGTAGTTTCTTAAAGCTTGTTGTAATGTAAAATCTGAAACCGTATCTATAAACTTCCCGTACGCTATTACACAAAAATCCATTGGCCTATATACACTTGGAGGGGGCCTCTTACCCATGTGTGATGTAACATCATACACAGGTCATTTGGAATATAAAGACCCACCAGGTTACGCAGAATTTCCAAATGCCGACGCCTGTCATTACACAGTTTTTTTTGTTTTTGTTTTTTTTTGCTTTTTGGTATGTGGGTAGCTCCCCGACTGGGAATCGAACCCAGGCCGCAGCACCGACACCGCCAACGCCGAAGCCCCAAGCCACTACACCATCAGGGAACTCCCCATTACACAATATTTTTAAAACCACATTTGCTAAAATTACCACCAATCGCATCAGAAAAGCCTTTTGATATTGGGAAGCTATCAGGCGCACAATGACACAAGTTCCCAAAATCCTAATATTCATTTGGCAGTTCCAGTTTTGTCAATAGCAACAAATACTGTTATTTCCTTTCAAGTAACGGGTTCACTCCATCCACCACAAACTCCAGCCTGAATAACCACAGTTTACCCTGAGAGATAATCACCCCCAGTTGAAAACTACTGGATTAAAGGGAAGGATGTGTGATAAAGTAAATACAGCAAAATGTTAATGGTGTAACCTCCATGGTGAGAGTGCAGGTGATCCCTGTAAAATTCTTTCAACATTACTGTTTGAAATTTTGCATATTATAATTTGAGTAAAAGTGCTATCCTTCTGTTGTACAGCTGAAACTAATATGTTACATGTCAGTTATACCTCAATTTAAAAGTAAATGAATATGTAATTTTAAAATGCTATTATGTTGCAAGTAATCCTTTTTGCACTTAACATTACATGATTAATATTATATGTTATTTGTATGTCACTGTAGCTATTAATTTGGGTTGTTGCTTTAAAAAAAACTCCACTGTGTGAAAAATTCCATAGTTAATCCATTCTCCTCTCCATAGTCATTTGGGTTGTTCGAAGTTTCTGCTGTTGCAATACTATGAATACACTTGACATGTAATTTATAACTCAGTCTAGTCATATTCACTGATTTTTCTTCCCTTGCTGTCATATTTAGAGAAGGCTTCCCCACTCTGAGATCTGATAAAAAAAATCCACCTATATTTTCTTCTAGTCCTTTCAGAGTTTCATTTTCTACAATTAATCATCTAATCCCCCTGGAGTGTAGGCTGGTATCTACTGTTGTTCATTCCAGAACCATTTGTTAAGAGAGTCTCTCTCCTCTCGCTAAGTTGACCTGTAACATTTCTTAACCATTACGACATGCCTCTCCTACAGAGATGAAAGAACTGCATGCAGTCTCTAGAACTATGCTCTTCACAACTTGGAGGACTTACTACTATGAGCTTTCTTTGAGCTCCCACAGCCTTCACCACGTCTACCTTGCACCAAAGCTCTTCACGTACACACATCTGACCGCACGGACTACATTCCAGTGAGTTCACAGAACAGCTGGACCTAGAGCCCAGGGCTCCTGCCCTCCCTGTGCTTCCAAGCAGGGGTCCCCAACCCCCGGGACCAAGGACTGGTACTGGTACTGTTAGGAACCAGGCCACCCAGCAGGAGGGGAGTGGTGGGCAAGGGAGCAAAGCTGCTTCTGTATTTACAGTCGCTCCCCACCGCTCGCATTGCCGCCTGAGCTCCGCCTCTTGTCAGATCAGCGCAGCGCAGCGGGCACTCAAGTCTCAGAGGAGACTGACCCTTATTGAGACCTGCGCATGCGCATCACCCACCTCCCCGCCCCGCCCCACCCCTCCGTGGAAAAACCGTCTTCCACGAAACAGGTCCCTGGTGCCAAAAAGGTTGGGGACCACTGCTTCAAAGGATGAAAAGGGCATTTTTCAGATGGTCCCTCAAAACCCAGAATGGACTCTCCGGACTCCTGAGCTGCTGGGTAAGGTTGTCTGAGGTTGTCAAGTGAAAAGTTGAATTCAAATGCAAAGTAGAAAGCAGAAGTCGTAGAGGAGCGAGAAAAAACTGTTTTGTTTCCCTCAGACCTCCAAGGAGGTCGGCCACCCCTGACCCCCGGGTGGGGACGGGGAAACCTTCCAAGGGGGCCGTGGCTGGTTTTGCTCCATTTGTCCTTTCCTTTCTCAGGTCTGAGCGGTCACATTAGCTCCCTGTTTGCTGTTACTGTTGCCGCTCTTTTGAAAATATTTGGGAAGAGACTGCACATTTTTTTAAGACTGGAGAGAAAACAATTCATTTCCCATTAACAAACTTATTTATACAAATGTCCCTCCTCAGCTTAACTGAGACCCTGTGCCTCCGCGGACTGGAGCGGACGGGAAGGCAGTCATTAGATGTCACGCCGAATGGGGCTGCCCTGGGCTGGCGTCTAGTGGCTGTGGCCACTGCTGGTCCCTGGGGCCTGTGCCTTCCCCACCCTCTTCTTTCCCAGCCTTAAACTTGAGTGCCCTGAAGACAAGATGGAGGAGCATGGGGCCGTGTGAAACTCGTCACCCAGGAGGGACAAAACGGCTCAGGCTGCCGTCCTTCCTCCCCGGGGCCTGGCCACACCCACCCTGGTCCCCAAAACCCATGCCCGACACCCCTGGAATTTCCATTGTGTTTGGAAATTCTGTGGCTTTCTGAAACAATGCTGGTGTCACTGGTAGTTAAAGAAAACCAGCTGTGAAAGCTCAGTCTCTTCACAAGACACAGTATTTTGTGCCTCCAAGAACACATCTCACCCTGCCCGCAGCCCGCACCACCCCCCACCCTACACACACACACACACACACACACACACACACTTCATTGGGAACACCACCCAGTCACAGTCATCTTCCTCTGGGACACTGACGAGTGAGAGACGCTCTCCAGCCTGGCCTGCTGCAGCTGCCATCGCAGATGACCAACTGCTCTGAGATTTTCACACCCGGTTCCTAACCACCCGCCACCCTCACCCCAGATGGAATTCCCTGCCAGGCTTGGGGGAATGGGGCTTCCCAAACCCAAAGCTAGAGGAGAAACAGAGGGAGCGGAGCACGTGAAGACAGTGGACCCTGCGTTCTGATCCTCAGGTTCCTTAGCCTCTCTGGGCCTCAGTTTGCCCATCGATGAAAAACGGAGCCAGGAATAACAGTTCTTACCTGAAACTCCACCGGGTTACTGCGAGAATTAACAGGAACACCCATGAACAACGGCAGACCCCTTAACACTGGTGGTTGTTATTACTGTTTGTACATTCAGGGGAAGAGAGGTCATTCTCAAGGAGGAAAACACCTCCCTGCTCCTCTGACCTTCAGTTCCCACACCCCCACATTCCCCACCAGTCTTCTATGCGAACTGGACAACGTGCTGCTGAGAGCGATGTCAAGAGCTCCCCAGGGCCCTCCTGAAGGCCAGTGGTCCTGTTGGTTTCTCAGCTTCCGTGAGACCACCTACAAAGGCCAGTGGTGGAGCACACCAGGTTTTTGTTGTGTGGAGCCCCGAACCCCAAAAGCCTCCTGAGATCTAGCCAGGCAGGCCTGGAGGCCTGGCTGGGGAGTCACTGCTGACAGGAAACGCACCCGTGGGGTAGAAACTGAGAGGACACAGCAAGTGCTTGGGGTTCTAACACAAGGAGCTGTTTGGTGTCTCCGGTAGGGACAGAGCCTTCACCTTTTGGGCAGACAAAAGAAGAAAACCAAGGTCAGCAGGGGACACTCGCCACTCTCAGGAAAGGCCACCTACCCAGAACAGAGGGCAGGCACGGAGGGCTCCCTCCTGGGCCCCGGGGTCTCAAAAGGACCCCTGAAAACCACGATGGCAAAGTCAGAAAGGCCAACAGGAACCGGGAAAAGGGTTCCAAGTCTGGCCGAGAGGAGCTTGTCAAGATGTACAAAAAGCAGCCGTTCTGAGCCAGTCCCTTCTCACTGGTTCCTTCTGCCCCAAGCTCCCTTTCACAAAGGCTCATCCTGTTTACTAATTCATAGCTTTGGCAACAGAACCCCACCCCGCCAGGGCAAGGTGCAGTGCATATTTGTTCATTAGAGTTCTGAGCCAGACGCGCCCGTGAAGTGCACAGTGAAGTGGTCCATTCCTAGGCGTCTCCACGGGCGGGAACTCCATACAGCCCCGCAGAGCTCCGGGGTCACCCCAGGCTGCAAACGGGGCCGATGGCGAAGCCCGGACCTTGTTCTCCTGCAGAATTAATGTTCAGATCTCTCGGGGACTGCATGAAAACCCCAGTCCCTGCACCCAGTGCCCTCCTGCTCTCTCACCTACCCTCTGCTGTTCCTCCTCCTGTGTCTCAGATCGGCAGACATGTAAGCAGGGGACACAGAGAGCGCCAGAGTCCCTTCTGCTTTCACCTGAGCTCCCAGGATGACCGCTGCTGATCCTATGTCTGCTCACCTCATGCAAACCAGACCAAGGGGATGGCACCCCATCCGCTGAGGTGACCATAATGCACCCTGCTAAAAAGTCACAGATATGGCCTGCCCCCAGCGCCTGATTTCCCTATTCAGGTGACACTAACACACAGACAGACCTCTGGACCCCCTGGGACTCACCACCTCAGAGTTCCAGGGCTCCCAGCCATGGCCTCTGGCCTCTGACCTCTGCCCAGGATACACATGCACCAAACTGTAAGTGGGTTCTCTTTCAGAGGTACCACGCAACAGGGACACATCAGAATGGCCAAATATTGTGTCACCAAAGTGGGATTTCGGAAAGGATGCCGGCCTGAGCTGAGCCCCAGTCCTGCCACGAGCTGCTCACCTGTTCTGCCTGTGCTTCTCGTCCTCATCTGTAAGACCAGGCGCTCCTCGAACCTATTCACAGGGTGGCGACCACCAGACGAGACCTGAAGAATGCAATTACTGCTAGCTACTGTGACCACTACTAATAAGCATATGCCCTTGGGCAAGTCGCGAAGCCACTCTGAGCTTCAGTTTCCCCATCTGAAAAACAGTTAATAACCTCTATCGGGCAACCACTCGGGGGTCCTAGGGGTGTCTGTCCAGAGATTACCTATCAGAAACAATGTGTATGTTGCACTGTTAAAACAATTACAACTAAAAAAAGAGGGTGAGAACTATTCCTTGTCCAAATTGTTTTTTATTTTTTATTGTTAAGACATATTGGATTGTCCAAATTTTAAAGGGAAAAAAACTTCAGAACTAAAAACCTCCCTCTTCAACCCAAGAGTTCCCACGTGTCACTGCTAAATTGGGTGCAGGTTTTTGTTGTTTTTTAATCATTTACACCTTTTTCTCCTTTCAAGTTCCATCACTTTAGAACAAATGGCGCCTCCGTCACGGGGCGATTAGACATCACATCTCTGTCCCCAGATGAGCGGACAGCGATGGGGGACCTCCCTGCTGAGATGAGCGTCCTTCCCCATGGGCAGGAATGCCTCTGGGAGGGGTCGGCACACCAGGAAGCCCAGCTCTCAGAACCGTGATGGACACCGTGACACACGAGTATGGTCGCAAAGAGAAACATTTTCATATGACATAGCTAAGAAAACAAAAAGCTATCGTTCCAGTTCAGACAGAAATATAGTCTTCCCCGAAGATCACTAAACCTAGCTAATGCTTTCAACATCCTGACTTAGTCCGAATAAAAAATCCAATCTGCAAAAGAACAAAGTCAACTGCTACGTTACACGTCACGGCTCCAGCTTACGTGATTGCCAGGCTCCCGGGCTAATTCAGCAAGTGCGTCCCCACTTGAAACCCAGCGACGGTTCCAGAGAACACAAAGCACAACTCCCTGAAAGGCTGCCATAAATCAATTTTTCTTGCCTGCCTACAATCTAGATTTAGCCACTTCGTTCATCTTAATAAACAAGTTACTCATTCAAAGGAAAATAAATGAAATGTTTTGCCTTGAGGGACAGTTTTATTTTTAATAGTTTGGTGCCGTGGTGACAGAAGAAATAGTCTGCGATGTGAACTGCCTTCTGTTCTTGCGGGCGCTCTTGAGGACTGGATGGGGGCGGGGGGCACGGTGGGATAGAAGGGGTGTCAGCCTCTTCCCAGTGCCGGTGAGCCTAAGTGCAAGATGTCTCTCCTGCTCTTTTCTGTTTGTACAGATATCTGCTCTTGCAAGGAGCCTCACTGGGGGGAAATGGTGGTTTATCGTCTTGGGTTATCAATGTAACGTTCCATAGTTTGGAGTCCTTTTTTTCTTTCTAAGCAAGTCATGCCAATGCAGATGAACCTCAAAAAGAAGGGAGCACTCTTTAAGAAATAACAGGTAATACAAGTACGAAGTTGAACTATGAAATCCTGAAAGGAAGACAACTAGGTCATACCAAAATGACACCAGTCCACATGATGACATGGAGGGCACATCTTTAAATTATCTGAGAAATTATTAGCATTACGAGTTCAAACACACACACACACACACACACACACACACACACATAACCCAGAAATACAGAGATGATACGCAGAAGTTCAACTCCTACTATCCCAGCTTCCCAGGTCCCCAACACATCCTTAAAGGACGGTAAGACTCTCTGGAGCAGAAACCAGGTTCAAGTTCCTTTTGAGTCCCCGAGCTCAGCACAACGGTTGGCATGCAGCACAGACTGAACGAATATGTGTGAATGAATGAATGAATGAATGAACACATGCACTAACAAATTAAATGATTACTCTGAGGAGGAAAGGCCTCCACTGGCTTTCGGAAATGGAAGGGAACAAAGTTCTGTCCTCGCATGCCCTGAAGAGAGAGGTACAGGAGACTCCCAGTTAACCGGCACCCACGGGGACCGGTAGATGCCGGATAAATGTAAGTAGATTCTCTGTTAACCGGAACTCAAGCCACCAGCAAAATCTCAAGCAGCCGGCAAAAAAACTGGCCAGCTGCTTGAGTTCCGGTTAATGGAGAAGCTACTGCGTGTCCTTTGTGACTGAGCCCCGTCGCCTCCCTCGGCTCAGAGATACACTCAAAATCTGGGAGCTCTACTCCCCTCCAGAACTGAATCCACTTCACAAGCATTCTTCCAACAGGTTCTCATGACGTTACGGTGCAGTGGGGTTCCTCGGATCGTGTCACGTGGCACCAGGCTGGTCATGGAGGAGCCAAGCCCCCACTCGACGACCATTCCTTCCACAGGTGCCTCCATGTAGCACCGAGCATAAAACAGACCTGAGGACGCCTTCATCGCCGCCTGGGACAAGCATGCACAGCAGTTAAGGCATTTTAGTCCAGAAGGAAGAGAAACGTAAGGGTAGGGCTAAGGAAAGGCAGTTAAGCAGGAAAGAACAGATGAACCCACTAGTGCCCAGCGTGGTCCAACGGGAATGTCACCTCCTCCACGAAGCCCATCAGACATGGTGCCGCCCTCTCCTGAACTCCCAAGTATCCTCATTTTGTTGGTCAGCATTGGTCTTTCAGTACCTGTGACATTCTGTCTTACATGAATTACAGTTATTTACGTATTTGCTTTCTTCTCCCAGCCTCCTATTGGACCATGAGCTTCCTAAGGACAGCACGCCCTCTCACTCACCTCCATGTGTTCTTAGAGCTCCTGGCCCGGCCTGGAATGTGATCGGCTCTCCGCAAATGCTTGTTGATTTAAATCAAGGTGGCATTGAGCAAGAAAGGAAGCCAGGCGCAAGTTATAAACGCTGAGAGAGAGTGGAAGGTTCTAGGAAAATAAAACTCAAGCAATATGCCAATAACTGCAGAAAAGAATACAAGGAAAAATGGAACAACAAAGACAAAACATCAAGGCAAGATACACCCAAGGAAGGAGAAGAGGATAAAACAAAAGTCAAACCAGGTAGTGGAGGAAATTAAAGTGTTCACTTTCCTTATTAATGTTCATGTCAGAGTACTACAGCAAACCCACATGCACCAACTGCTATTCCGCATGGCCTCGGAGGCCGGAGAAGAGAGATTTAAAACAACATCCGAATCGGGAAGCAGAGCAGCGTTTGTCATTTGGAAAACATAAGAGCAATATACATCGGAGGGGGGAAAGGCTTTTCTCTTAAAATTTATTTTGAGTTGTTAGCTCTGCTCAAATATAACCTGTTTGGGGAGTTCTACTAGGCAGGAACATATTATGGTTTGCTTAGAATTAAATGACAGGTCAGTATTGCTGGGAATGCAGAAAGGTGGTGTGACCACCCGTGTTTATGTTCTTGGAGCTCCTTCACTGAACAGAGGTGAGGGGGTGACCTCTGATGGGCATTCTCCTTCCTTAATATCAGACATGCGCTGAATTCCAACCCCTGGACACCAAGACCATGAAATAGGAACCAGGCTCCTCTCAAGCACGAAGTCTGGCCTCGAACTTAGGTCCTGACAGGAATGTTGGCAGATGGACCCATCGCCAGAACGAAAAATGCCCAGGACTTTGGAGACTACAAACCAGCTACCAAGGAAGCAGCAGTTCTCTGGGTGTGGGCACTGCGTGGGCACTTCTGTGGCACCTGTGGCCTGGACACCACTCATACGGGAGGACACTGGGTCTTGGAGGCCCTGGGAATGCCCTGGGCAGTGTTAAACCCAGGTATACCTGGGCCCCTCAGCCACTGAACGTCTGTCTCAAAGGGACCTCTCATTCATCAAGTCTCCACCAAATTATAAACCCAGAAGTTCCAGTCCCATCTGTAGGTCCTTCCCTCCTGTGAAATACATTTCCCTAATAACGAAATTTCAATTCCTGGCCCCTTTGATGACAAAACAATGTCAAGGAAAGGGGCACGAAAGGACTGTGGGACTCTCACTGTACAGAAAGGAGGAAGCTGCATTTTAGATTTCAAATTTTAGAAAAACGTGCATTCCAGGTATAATGACTATCCGGGGTTACCTTAAGGTAGCCCCGGGCTCCATCCTCAATCTGGAAATCCTGCCATCAGGTGGAACTTCAAGTTCAGGCACCGCATCCCTCATTATCTAAATCAGGAGTGAGGAACGGGAGGACCGAAAGGTCCGGCGCCGGGCCCGCGTGCAGCCACGCGGCGTAAGTGCTTTCTAATGATGATGAAAGGCGAGGAGGGCTTGGCGGCTGATTTACGGCCACGGTCCAGTGAGTGACAGCCCTGCCCCCCACACAGAAAGCAGCCTGGCTCCATCGTCCCGCCCTGGCCCCTCCCTTCTCCCCCAGCCCTCCCCTCCCTGCATTCGGTCTGCCCAAGGCCATCTCCCGCACCCCTGAACCCCACCCCTGAGCCCTGGGTGTCAAGGACTTGTGCACCCCTCGACTCAGGCAGGAGAAGACAGAACACAGTCGACTCTCAAAGACAGAAAGAGCATGAGAAGTTGAAGAGCCCTCAATAGGCGCGGTAGCACGCGATGTTTATTTAACCAGGAGGCAAATAAGAAAAGAGGATGCTCCCACCAGGGTCTCCTCGGGAGGAGATGGCCTCAAGTGATTGCAGGCCCCTCCCCAGGCCCCCCATCGGCCTGAGAGTCTGTCTTTGGGGTTAATTGAGGTGACCCAGCCCCCTTAGGGGTCTAGTTAATTTCCTTTCCCTCCAGAGGTTCATTCTTAAAAATCTGAGATTGATCTAAATTGAACCAAAGGAAATCAAAATTGAACTAGGTTAATTGAAAAAAACAGTGCTCTGGCTCCATTAGGGGTCCCTTCCCCCCTTGGAAAACCACACTGAGTTTTAAAGGGTATCAGTCAATAGGCCTAAAAATGCATTTATGTTGTCGATTAACTTGAGCTTCAAATTAACTGGGTTCACTTCTCCCTCCGTGTTAGCTCCAGGGAGAACACCCAGAAATGATGGCTGGAATCCGTTTGCAATTACAGTCATGGAAAATGCCAGCTGTCGAATCACTGCATTCAATTCGTGGGTATTAAGTGCTCATTAAAGTGGCAGGTGCTCCACTAAAGTGCGGCCACGAGGCACAGCAATGGGGTAAAACTAGGACGGTGCCCAGGGCAGCACGGTCCTGCCACCGTGACACCGCTCACGTGAGTGACCTCACGCAGTCACAGACTCTGACTCCAATATCAGGGACAAACTGAAGTCACACAGCAGACAAGTTGAACACAGCCGACGGGGCTGCCCCCAGTCAAGGGTATCACAGAGAAAGGCAAACCCAGTCCACCCCGCAGGACTCAGGGCAGTGCCGTGTCCCAGTGGGGCGAGGGGAGAGACAGGCTGTACTAGCTTTTCACGCTAACCTCACTCTGGGCACCCAACCTACCTGTCCACAGTGGGAAGGGTGGGGGAGGGCAATCGAACAGTGGAGAACGAAGCAGAAGATGAAAAAGGAACCTCCAGGGTCTGTACCCCTCACCAGAGAAGAACGGGGGCCAGAGAGGCCCCACGGTGTCCTGCGAGGACCAGAATTTCAAGTCCCAGTCCCCCCGTGGTCCGTTTTACCGTGAGAGAGCCACGTCATCTCTCCAGTCCTCCAGTGCCCAGCCTTCCAACTGGGGGTGAACCATGAACACACTTCCCTCATTTCCACAGGAGATGCTGAGGAAGTCGCTTCTACAATGCAAGGCTCCAAATGTAGCAGACCAACCCCTGAACCAGAGGCCACTCCAGTCTCCCACTCCCACCCATGACAGATCATCCCGTCTGGCGAGGGCCCGTGGGGAGCGCAGGGAAGAGCAGTGTCTGGGGGCATGGGCCCCCAAGCTGCAGTGGTCAGAGAACAATGCCTCTCGCTGGCCCCCAGGCCTCACGCTCTCTCCCAGGCTCCCCCTCTACCACGAGGAACACTCCGAGAGGCCCACTTCCCCGAGTACGTGCCGAATGCAAAATAAATGTTTGACATGACGTGGTGCCAACAGGTCAGACGGCATTTTCTAAGACACAGAGAAGAGAAAATTGTGCCCAAGAGGGAACTAAAAGGCTCCTGGTAGAAAGTTCTTCCATTGTTTGTGGGTAAAGGAAGGGAAGAGAAGAGGATCCTTTTTTTTATTTAAAAAAAAAAAAATTATACATATATCTATCTCATGGACTCTTCCAGAAACACCAAGGGGCACAAGAAAGAACATCATGAACAACACCTATCTGCAATATGGCCTCAGAAGTCAAACACGGCCGTCACAGCAGAAGGCTGTGGGCAGAGGGTGGGCCCCTGAGCAGGTCCCCCACACGGGGACACAGAGGAAAGGCCGAGCTCGGCCCTCACCCAGACTGCACAGGACAAGATGCCCACGCCCTCCCCCCACGCTGGCGACACCTGCCCTGGATTTTCAAAGCTGGCCTCTAGAGCCAGATCGCTGCTGGTCCCATCAAGAAGCAGAAAGCTAGACGGCTGGTGGGATGGGGGGGGGGGGGGGGGGGCTGGTGACGACACCACCCTGTGAGCAGGGTGGGCCTCCTGCGGGACTGAGTAGAACAGCCTCGGGCCACCCAGGGCCTCAGACGGATCTCAGGGGACCCTGCGGTGGCTGCTCCCATCCCACGCCCAGCCACGCCAGACCCCGTGTGGCCGGGAGCCGGGCCTCTTGCTTCACAAGGGAACATGCGTTTAGCAACACTTGGCGAGTCTCTCTCTCAGGCCCGTCGCTGGGAGACACCACACTGAGGAATCACCCAGAGCCCAGACGAGCATTCCCTCAGTGTGAGCCTTAGAACTGCCGTATTTCCCCGGGATACCGTTTTGGTCTCAAAAAAAACCAACCAAACAAACAAACAAAACAACCAGATCAGGCTGTGGTAACCCACGGTGAGCCCACGTCACTGGCGGGGAAGAATGGGGTTAGAGGGGTGGGGAGGCGACTGTTTCTCACGAAAGGAGGGTTCTGGGGGAGAAGAGAAAAAGCTACAGGCCGGGCTGCTCCGGAGACCTCACAAGAGCAGTGCAGCCTCCGCAGCAGACAGCAAGGCTGGGAATTACCCTGCTGAGTTTCCCACGCAGGGACGAAATGGCCGAGGATCTGCCGTGCGCGCCCGGGGCGGCTCCGGGTGGGCGGCCGGGCTGTAGGAGTCCAGCCTGCCGACACCTCCTCTGCAAATGCTTTTACGCTCCCGTCTGAATCCTGGCCTGGACCGTGAATAACGCAGGCTCCGGGCCCTCAGAACTGAAAGGAGATCAAGCCAAACTCCGCCGAGGAGGAAAATAAAATGCCTCCAATGAGAGCACGTTGGACCCTCATTCAAGATCCGACTCCGAGGGTAGCTGTCCCCTGCCTTCTTCCATCCGCCCCGGGATACTCCAAAGGCGTCCCAAGGGCTGGATGGAGCGACCGCATCCCTCCCTTCCGTCCTCCTGAGCCACTCACTGGTTCTGCCTCACCCTGTGAACGGTCACATGACCTGACATTCAAAAGCCTTTAAAAGCCCGCACGGCCAGTGACTCGAGTCCCATCCTTCCTGCACTGCCCCTTTGATCTCCAACGACTTCCTAGCACATGCTCAAGTCCCAGCCAAAGGCACCTCACCTTTCTTCCAGGCACACGCATGTTCTCTGAGCGCACCCCTGCAATGCCAACTCCCACTGTCCACCCATCGGACCGGCCCACCATCCCCCAGGCCTGCGTCTCCCCGGAGCCTTCCTGGCTGCCCCTGGACAAAAGGGGCACCACCTTTGTCTAAACCCTACAGCCCTTTCTGTAACTTTCTAGAGGTCATGTTGTTTTTCTCCGCCTCCAGTTCTGCATTGCCTTCTCTCCTCTGTGAGATTTATCCACTTGTGAACGTTCTCTAAGTGTCTGCTGGGTGCTGGGTTCTACAAAAGATCCAAAGATAGAACAGGGAAGAACAGGTCCTTGGCCTGGAGACACTTACCATCTGGCAGGGGAACAAATAAAACCAGCAGCACCTACTAAATACCCACAGGGTGGCAACTGGTTCCATCTTCACATTCTCTGGGTGCCCAGCACAGAGCAGATGGTCACAAGGGCGCTCAATAAACACGTGCAAACAGTCACAGGTTTCCGCTGTAAACACATCGGGAAGGGAGGGGCTGGGCCAGCCAGGCTCACAGGGCTCCGTGCTGGTGACACACATGTCCCATCTTGAGATGTGACACGGAGGGAAACAGGAGCCTATAGCCACAGCAGCAAACCCTCCCCACACCTGACCCCAGAACCCTTGCTGTGTACCCTAAAATCAGCTCAACCTGGAGACCTTGGACCCTGGGTTGGGAGAAAGCAAATGAAAGGGAAGGACGTATCGTTTTATAAACAGGACTAGTCCCTTGCCTCCCCCAGCCACCTCCTGCAGTTCTCTAACCTGAGGACTCTGTATGGGGGTGGGGGTTGGAGGTCACGGGTCCTCAGGGAAAAAGAAAGGCCCCGGGAGAAGCAGCCAGTTGGCCCTCCAGACGAGGCTCCATCAGTGCAGCTCTCCCACAAGTCTGTTTGTTTTACATCCTTAGCGAGAGCACTGCCCCCTGAAAACGACCAATTCGTGTCCATTACAGAACACAGCACCCGGTGCTGTCGGTGGGGGAAGAGAAACGTGAATCCCGGCACACGAACTCCAGCAAACCCACCGTGCAGTGGGACCACCGGCTAAAAGACGTTGTTTACAGCACCCCATTAATGAAATTCAAAACCATTTTCTGCAATTAGGTGCGATCATTGGTTACCCTGCCTCTGGCCACGTCACGTCTCACTGCCAATCTATCACTTTGGTCTCAAATTGCCCAGAAAATGTGGCTCAGAGGAAGGGGGACCTCCTAGGTGAGGGCCCCTCGTTAGTTAATGGAGCACTATCTGTTGAGAGGAGCAAAGAAACAAGCACGTGTCTCCCCAGGGCAGAGCTCCTGCTGAGGCTCCTTCTTTACGTTTTTCAGCAGACCTAACAGTGCCTGCACCTGAGGTGGACATGACGGAGGCATGATGGACACGTACACTTTTCTTGACCAAAGGATGAGGGTGTGCCCGTAGGATGTGTGTGTGCGTGTGTTCGGAGGAACTGCGGACAGGTGGGGAGTGGGAGGCGGAAACTAACTTAGCACAGAGCAGAGCAAAGCTCCCAGGCCCTTTAGAACGCAGACCATGCAATGGTTTCACTCAACACGAACACCCAGGAAATTCTACCGTGTCCCAGGGCACGTGCTGCCTTCACTCTGCGCATTCTGCTCCATTGGCTCCATCCATTCGCTCAGCGACGCTGGCACGCCTCTTCCCTCCTGGGGGCCAGCACCGAGCTAGGTCCTCGGGGCCACAGGGTCTTCAAAGCAGAACGCACACCACTGAGATGTCAGTCATCCTGCTGACTCCGACGGGCCTGTTCCAGCCAATCGAAATCACCTGGACTCTAAATTCTGCGGTTTCCACAGAGAGGTATTATAAAGTATAGAAGGAAACTACGACTAAGAATGATTTCATATTCTTGGTTTCCTTCTGTAATTTCCATTCTCTATGATGGATATATACACGAGGGCCGGGCTGCCCGGAAAGCATCTGGCCACGTACTATGACAATGTCATACTGACAACGACTCAATTTTTTTCCAGACAGCCTTTGTATATAACTTTTATAAACATAAAGACACTAATTTACCACTTAAAATATAACTTTTTATAAACTAATTTAAGATACTTAAGGTTTAAAGAGAAAAGCAGGAGGTAGCAGAGTGGCCAGCAGGCAGCGGGTCCTACCCCTCGATGGCCTGACCCCCAGGCACAGCCCAAGGCCCAGCTGCAGCCAAGGGCAGCCTTGCAACCCAGCGAGGGAGCTTCCGCGTCCAGAGACACTCTCCACAATTCTCTCGGCTCCCTTCACACGAGATGCATCTTTTCGCTTGAAGCAGCCATTGAGGTTAATTCTGCAGACCCAGTAACTGCCTACATCACTACAGGCATCTGTCTCTTAGGACAGGGGTTTTCAACCATATGCGGTCTGCCGGAAATTTCCTGCCTGTCTGTGAAATAGTTTAAATCCCACTGAAGTAAATGTATTCTTCTCTTATAAATACATCCTGAGAATATGAAAATATTTCACGGATCAGCAGGAAATTTCTGAAGAACTGGACACAGTCCATGGGCCGGTGGTTGAAAAACCATTGTCTTAGGCTACTCCGCAGCCTGAAGTTGCCCTTTTAATGTCAAGAACACATGATTGCATACAGAAAACACATTATTTGATGGGACAATTGTCTTTTAGTCCCACTCGCCTTCCGCACTCACACAAAAATCAACTGAAGACATACCACATGAAACGCATTATCCTTTGTGTACCCAGGACCGATGCAAAAAGTGGGAAGTGGGTACCATGCTGGTGCAGGTACGATGAAGGTTCCAAGCTTTCCATCCATTCCTGTACCCAATGAATGACCCCACCTGAGCAAAACATTTTCCCAGAGTCATGCCGTCAGCCTTTACAGTGAGTTGGAGCCTAGGAAGAGGCTCAGAACTTCCGGAGACTGAGTTTAAGTACTGTATTCCATGTATAAGACAATGCTTTTGCCAGAAATTGTTAGACCAAAAATTGGCGGTGATCTTATACATGGGAGTAACCGGTTGATATTGATTTCTGAAGGTTGGGTTAGAAAAGTAGGGGTCGTCTTATCCATAGGCTTGTCTTATGCATGGGGGCATCTCATACACAGAAAAATACAGTAAATACAAGAGCCCACAGGAAAAGCCAATGAAGAGGAAAACTCCGGACACCTCACCTGGCTCCCTGAGCACAGCAAAGGCCAGCAATCTGGAACATTTCCTCAGGAAGGCTGCTCTGTTCTGTTAGCCCAGAACAAGCTCAGGTGGCAGAGCCATGTTTGAAGTAGTTATAGAGGAAGACTGGGTGGCTGGTCCCCCAGCAATGTCCCACAACTATGCTGCTTTCCCCAGTGCATGGACCAGCTGTGTAGTTATTATGGAAACACAGTTTGCAACCACATCATTCTTACAGTAATTGGTGCTACCCAGTGAGCGTATTATTATCATTATTGTTGTTGTTGTTGTTTTGTTATTGTTGCTGCTGTGATGATGATGATGATGATGATGATGATGATGATGATGCACTTCAAGCACCATTTCCCCTAAATTCTTAGAAGATTCAATAAGGCAGATCCTTTCTGTGCCTTAGCTGTTTTATCCTATAGGAACAAGAATTAGTACACTTTCCAAATACCTTCACGATAATAACCACTATGAATTACAGAACTAATTCTGGCACACTCTGCTTAGAAGAAACTGCACTTACAAAAACAATAAGCTATAATAATGGTGCTTTTAATAGAATCCGGTACCCAGGCGTGCACACAAATTAGGTGTGTTAGCAAGACTGTGAGCTAGAAGGCACTGGAGAGGCCGGAATGGTACGAAGGATGCTAAAGACATTGACTCCCTTTTATAGCCCCAGTCGGGGTTGTTAATGAACAATTAAGAAATACCTCAACAAATAAAGTCCTCTACAAGTAATAGATAAAAACTTGAAATTTTAAGGGGAATTATTTGCTTGGAGATTGAGACAGAGCCAGAAGAGGAAATTTGAAGAGCTCTTTATAACATGAAAGACGCATTTCACCACGGCGTCAAATTCATACAGTTTCCAAGGTGGTGTTCCACATAGCATTTCTGCTCTAGCTGGAATATTTCATCTGTGACACATATCATCCCTAAGGCTCCAGTGCGGTTTTTGTTTCCTCCTTCCCAGGCCCGAGGTATCTTCCTGGCCCCTCCTGAGACCCCTGTCCAAGTCCCCATCGATTATTTCTCTGTGTCATTGGCACCGGAACCTGGGTCACAATGACTGGAGGGGGATATGTGAAATGACCCTTAGAAGACTGTGTGTGACGACGTGAGCTCACCGCTGATTCCCTGCGAGCGATCCCTGCACTGGCACCAACAGCTCGGGGGTCACACTCTTCCTAACTGCATTCAAGAGGCACCAACTGACACCAGCCCCCAGGAAAGCTTCCCCGAAAGCTCTTTTCCCACTCGAGCTCATGTGGATGCACCAACCCTCCTCTGCGTCTTTCTGGCTCCGGTTGCTAGAATCTGAACATGGTCACAGAACATTCAGGATGTTTTCAGAGTCACAGGGATAAATGACACCAGCAGAGGTGCCAAGACCCGGAAGGCCGACAGTCAGGGTGTGGAGAGTCAGGTAGACCCTAGGGAAGGGGCTATGCACTTCGTGGAAAGTACGAGATGCTATGAAAAGGCCACTTGCTGATTCCATGCGAAATACCAGGAAGGAAACCTTTAAAAGTGGGCAGATGCTAGCTGTGTGGTACCTGGGGTCCCAGAGATGCATTCCACATGCAGCTGTAAACATCTACCCCACAGTCTGCTGCGGCAGCTTGGAAATCGTTGCTCTCAGGGCATTTTCCCAGATAAAATTCAAGGTACGCGTCTTGAAACAGCAAAAGGATGGCCGATAAGTATTTGTTGAGTAAAAATCTATGAGAAAACAGGGGAGGAGCAAATAATGGATGTGCACTCAGCGTGTACTGTGTCAGACACCATCCTCGTGGCAACCCATGCACGAGGTGACCATCATTCCGGCCATTTTTTTATGGCCACCAATATCAGCTTCCTTGGAACTTCAACCCACTTTCAAATGGAGAAACTGAGGTTCGGAAAAGCAAGGTCCCCTTTCCCAGCTCACACAGCTAAATTGGGGTCCAGGCCTAGGTCGGCCAGACTTGACAGCCCACGCTCTTCCCACTCAACCCTACTAGATTGTGGACATGGGTGTACATGAACTTCTCAGCCATTTTCTTGGAGCCAACTGAGTCATGGTAGAGGCGCACAGGAAGTTGCGTTCTGCAGTGAGGACAGTGGGTCGTGTTGCGAGGGACCGCAGTGACACAAAGCAAGCCTGTTCCCTGCCGACCACCGTTCCCAGGTCTTAGTAATAAATAACAGGGAGTGGTGGCTGCACACAAGGCATTGCAGGGGAGCTGTGGTGCAAAGAACCAAGTCGTTCAAAAGGGGCTAATTGAGTACATATGGCCTGCCAGCAATCCTACATAAAGCTGCTCTGTCATTCTAATGCCCCAAGGCCAACATAACACAGACCAGCAGGCCTCCTGCCTTTCACTATTCAGGCGGACTTATAAAACAGCAACAACCTACACAAGAGCAACTTTTAAACCCCGACAGGAAATAAAAGGCTACTCCCTGAAGCAGAAAGTCAAGCGCCTCCCCAAAGACAATCCCTCCCCTGTGGTGGAAAAGAGCTGGGGGGCAAACACGGAACCCTGTCTTTAAAAGTCCCTATAGAAGCCTGGCAAAATTAGAAAAGGGTCCCCTTACCGCACTCACCCTTACAAAGGAGGCATGTTTCCACTTTACACCACGCTTTAAATAGCAGATAATGACTTCTGGTCATGTTTAGCTTTGATTTCTTCAGGTTCTGAATCTAAGGAAGTGGAAAGCTGGTTTTATGTTCAAGCAAAGATCTAAGACCTAGAATTACAAGTCATTTATTGCAGTTTGCCTCTAGGTGCCTGTCTTAAAAGTTGTAAAGGGGCAATTATCCAGGTGGCTAATAACCTGGCTGAATTCAGAATTCCAGTGGTCATGGAAGAAATCGTGGGCAGGGCTGAGGGTTAGGAGGCAGATGGGACAAATCTGAAACCACCAAGAATTCAGAACCCAGAAGGAGCGCCTCCCTGGTACAGAAAACACCTCAGTAGCCTCTCTACCAAAGAATCCTACGCAGGTCGCTGTGCTCGCTCTGTCGTCAGGATTGTTTCATTTCAAGAACAGTATTATCTCCACTCTAACGGCTGTGTTATTTTGAAATGGAACTCACCTGGCCTATGTGTACGTTTAACTTGTAATAACATGAGGTGAAGCAGTGGTGTTACTGACACTGAATTTCACTCAGGCAGGTGATCCAGACCCAACAACCCAGGTCTCAAGCTCAACTCCAATGCTTAGCCAGGAGGCCCCGAGCTTAACTGCTATCATCTTCAGCTCCCTGGTGGGTCAAATGAAGTAACAATGACTCCTTCTCAGGTTCTTATAGGGAGGATCCTGAGTGTGGGATTAATAGACTTTTTTTCTTAATTGGTTACCTTTTCCACAAAGTAAGAATAAAAAGGCATCAACTGGGGTAGCTCAAGGGCCCTCACCTTATTTGAAAAGGGCAACAGAACCTCCACCCTGTTTGAAAAATGCCGGGCAGGACGGCCTCACCAGTGCAGCCAGATTATGCCTAGACGTAACACAATGTGATTTCAAAAATATATGGGAAATCCTATGGCCCAAAATCGGCCCCACACGTATCTGAAATTCAACAATTAGACAGTCATTCCTTTGGATTAATGTTTTGATGTCTACGAAAAGGCATGGTCCCCTGGAAGAAACAACAATAACAACTGGAGCCTGTATCAGTCAGACAATGATCACTTTTCATCATGTGAAAATAAAGACCAAAATATATAGTAAGGAACCAAGGGCTGAAGGAGGACAGTAGGGGGTTACCTCCCAAAGGGGAAAGGTATATAGAATGAATCCGCATGTACATTTCCATATACAAAGATATGGACACGTTCTCTTGGGATAGAGATTGTGGAAGCAGCATCTGCTGTGTAACATTTGCATTAATTTCATTCCAAAATATTTAGGATTTCAGCCACAGTATTCCTCCCTCAAAGTCCCTGGAGCGGCAGGAGATTTAAATATTTTGTCTAAGAGATTATCAGGGCTCTAAACAAGACCAACCAGACTCAAGAAATCAGAAGGGATGTTTTTAAAAAAAATAGTAATTCATGAAATTCTGCTCCTCGTTGGACACCTAGTGTCCCAATCCTTCATTGAGCATCTGTGACCATGAGATTTAGGAGAGAGAGGAGATTGGGATGCTCACTGCCCCTGGAAATCAAAAATAAATACGCCAGTAAAGGAAGAGCCTGGTGGCATCAACAAGGCCGTACGTTCCTCGTCAGGGTTGGGACCACCTCTTAGACTCTTTTGAATCCCATAGCACAATGAGAGCACAGACCACGTGGAGACACATGGTAAGCTGCTGATGATTTATGACAGATGGACTGTAAACTAACTGTAAGAGGGCAGAGACCAGGCGTGATTGGTTGACTATCAAAAATATCTTCCATAAATGCTTGAGTTTTATAGCTGCCCTTCAATAAATATTTGTGGATTGCATAAACAAATGAATGAACAAGTAGATGGATGGATGGATGGACAGATGGATGGATGGATGGATGGATGGAAAGAAGCAAGGAAGGATGAACAGATGGATGGATGGATGGACGGATGGATAGATGGAGGGATAGATGGAGGGATGGGTGGACAGACAGATGGATAAATGGATGGATGGAATGGGACATAAAGAGACACATGGATAAGATTACATAAATCTTAAAACAAAGGAGCAGCCTGACTTCTCCCCTAATTCAGCTATCTACTACGATCCCACATACACCTCTAAGCTCTACCACCTCTAGGAAGAAAGGAAAGAAGGAGGCAGGGGACTGGGGACTACATGCTCGTATGTGCATGCACGTGGGTAGGAGAGTGGTACGTTATGTTCACGTAACACTCTGCCCTCTTTTGGTATGAGGACCCAACACCCTCCCAGCCACGAGTGTAAGGCCTTTCAGATCTGCATCTGATGAGAACTGACAGTGATTCAAGGGGAAACGATTTTCTAGGAGTGAGGAGATCTGAGTTTTAGCTTACCGCTGTCACCAGTCTTGTGACCTGGAAAAAGTGTTTGTCTCTCTGGGCCTTCATTTCCTCATCTCTAACATGAATGAAGTGAACCAGATGCCCCTGGGCCCCACAGGCCTCCTTCTCACCTCTAGCTGCTCAGGATGCTTCCTGACTCCCACTCTAAATTAAAGCCCCCGAGATACGCTCACAGCATTCCCCACCTTTCCGTTATAGAACTTACCTGTTTGTAACTTCATACTTATTATTCTTTAATGTCTCCCCTCCACCCTGACTGTAAATAATAACCACCATTTATTGAGCACTTACCCAATATTAGGCTCTGCTCTCATCATTTTACATGCACTATTTATTTTCTAAGCCCTACAATAATCTTTGAGGTAGGTATTTTTATCATTCCCATTTTACAGATGAGGAAATTGAGATTCAGAGCTATAAGTCATTCATCTGAGGTCACACAGGTTAATGAGGGCCTGGATCTGGGATTTGAACTTAGGTCTTCTGGCTCCAGAAACCGGCCTGACCGATATCCTGATGTAAACCCCCGACAAGGCAGGCCCTGGGTCTGCTCTGCTCACCCCTGTATCCCTGATGCCAGTGCCTAAGTGAGGCTGCAGAGAGGAAGCACTCAATGAGTTCCTGCTGGGAGAAGGAAGGAAAGAAGGTGGGGAGATCACAAAACAAGATTTCATGTCTCAGCTTCCTCTTTCCCACGGCCTGATTAAGGGCATCGACTTAGGAGAGGCTGGAAACCCCCGGGAAATACTCAACTGTGAAGCTGAAACACATTTGTGAAGTTCAGGTGTGTGCGGGACTACTGACACCTCTGAGCGGGTCCAAAAAATCAACAGCAATCATCCCGAATGACAAACCTGCAGCTGACTGTTGCCTACGTTGTGAACGTCACTGGCTCTCTTCTTGAGGCATTAAAACGTCAAAATCTCTCTCCATATCCACTTTAAATTATGAAACTATCCTTCCCCAGGGGAACTTTAACTTTGGGCTCAACCTGTTCCGGTGCTGTTTTTATTGTTTACAATGAGCACAAATTAACATTTATATACGAGGGCTGTCTGAAAAAAAATCCAGCCAGAAATGCCTCTATGTTTCCTATTACATACATGGCTGGACACTTTTCAGACAGCCCTCATATTTTTAAATGTAAATCCTTAAAGACAGACACCTCTTCTCCCTTGCTTGTCCCTGCTTCCCAGACCTTCCCCCTGGGTAGATACACAGCCACCGTCATGGGCTGTGAGCAACTTCTGAAGTGTGTGTGTTTTAAAGAACAAGGTTACTATAATTATACTGAGCTAAAATAAAAGCTGGGCCTTCACTGCACTCTTCAAAGTCTCCTGCTCTGGAAAAGTAATAACCTGGGGATGAAGCATGCCCCACCCCTCTTCTGATCTTCCCGCCTGATGGACACTAGTCAAGGCTAAGTGTTGGGGGATAATAAATAGCTTTAAACTACGCCACACACCAGCTCATTAAAAATAATAAATGTTCTCCTAGAAGGCCCACAATTTATAAGAGGATTACAGGCATAGAAGCGAGGTGGCTATGTAGAAGCTTCCTCCTTATTTCTCCGACCCTGCAAGGTCTAGAGTATTTAAGCTTGTTATTCATTTAACAAATATTTATTACGGGCCGACTGTGGGCAAGGAATTAGCCAGGCGCTGCAGAGGATTCAGATATGACGAAGGTCTAATCCCTGCCCTTTAAGTCTCAGAGCACATGCCAGAATCTTTAAACGCAGAACAGAATCAACAAGAAGGAAGGTTTTTGAACTCAAAAATTGTTCTTCCACCAAATGCTGAAGGAGTTACATTTTGTTCCTTCCCAAGACTTCACCATGCAGGAGCGGGGACACGATGAACGAGCAGCAACTGTAACACGTGGTGGGTTCCAGTGGAATAGGTAATAGGAGGGTGGGCTCAAGGGACTGGCAATCGCTTCCTTCAAACGGTGGCATTGGGAAAAGCACGGTGGACGACCAGGGGTTTGATGGGTAGAATGAGCCAAGGAGAGTATTCGAAGTGAAGGAAGAGGCTCTGAAAAGGAATTCCGGGGAGAATTTGTGGTCCATTAAACTACAAGTGTCGAGTCTGGCTAGAGCAGTGGTTCTCAAAGGAACCTAACGTCAGAAATGCAAGTTCTCGGGCCCGTCCTAGACCTACTCTGGGGGGGTGGGGCCCAGGAATCTACGTTTCAACAAGTCTTCCAACTGACTCTGGAACAAGCTAAAGTTTAGAAACAACTGGCCTAGAGCCCAGGACACATGTCAGGGATAAACCTCAGAAAGAGGGGGAGGCGACACTGGTTCTAAGTTCTCCACTCAATGGAGAGCCAAGGAAGGTCTTTGAGCAGACCGATGCCATGTGAGAGCGAGGCTTGAAAGCACACTTGAAAAACACAATGAAACGTGCGTGTGCAGCCATGAGGAATGGGGGGTGGGGGGGAATGGACTTAGGGAGACCAAGCAGGAGGCTGGGGGACCAGGCCAAGAGGCAGGTGCTGACATCCTGATCATAGCCAAGTGGGAGGTGACAGGTTGCAGATTCAGCCGCAGAGAAGCTGCCGGGAAGGAGAGAGAAGGACTGTCACACTTGAAATCTCACTGAGCAGGAGAAGCGTGCTTCTGGTCAATGGGGGTTTTGCCATAGAGGCAGTAGCTAATCGCTGTGTCCCTTCCGCACCCGTAACACGCAAGCTCCTAAAACCTCACAAAGGAAGAGCAGGAGGAAACAATTCCAGGATGTTCCTTCCACAAAAAGACCCTGACAGGTCCTTCAGGTCCCAGGCGAGGGCTCCAGTCCCTCCATTTCCCACAGAGGAGGGTGACAGCCAAGGACTCTTCCCCAGGGCACCCTACCCAGGCCTCCTCCTTTCCTCAGCACTCAAGAGCCCAAGGGTGCAAAGAAGTTCTGCCTGAGATCAAAGGAAGGATATAAGATGTGGACATGCAGATACACAATCCTAAAACAAACAAAAAAATCACAGGTTCATGTTCACGTGACCCGTTTCTTCCAAGGAAGTCAAGCCATGTGCAGCTGAAAGCCTCACGCACCGAGCACACCTCGCAGCATCGGTGGGAACGAGGTTGCCCGCCCCCCATGCAAATGGTGGTGGAAAGGAGGCAGGGCAGCAACAGGACAATGTCACTCCCCCTCAGGAAGAGGAAGGCTCCCCCAACCGGGGTGCCACCTAATTTGAAGGTGCTGGCGGCACGCGCTTTGTTCAATGAGGAAGACGAACAGGGACAGCAGGCGACCTGCCTACCCTGCGGGTGGGGAAGGGAAACCTGGGGCGGATACACGTCCAATGCAGCTGTAGCCGTGCCGGGGGGACTTTATAGAGGGCTGGGTCTGTAAAGAAATCTCCCAGATCGCACTGGTCCCAACGTGACACCCCAGCAGAGCCCACAAAAACAATTATTGAGGCCTCCCAAGCAGTTGCCTTGACTAAGTCGTCCCTTTTTAATGCCCCCCCCCCCCCCCGTGTTCATTGCCTTGGCGTGAGGAAATGACTGATATTTCTATTACGGGCGGACTTTGGCTCTTCCACAAAACACCAATACTTAATTACAAGTATCTTCGTCTGGCTATTCAGGCACCCGGGCCGTGTGCTTCCCCTGAGTCAGTTAAGCTGTGTTAACAACTCTCAGGCTAAAGTGCAGTTTCCACAGTGAGAAACAAAATATTCTGTTGTCTCCATAGACTGAGTTCACAGTGTCACTGTTTTACCGAAAGTCTACGCAATTCTAATCCCACGCTCAGGGACGGGCTCCCCTTCCAGAACTGTCTCCCGCATCAAGCAATCACGAAAAATGAAGCTCCACATCAACGCCTAACCAAGGGGTGAGCTGAAAAAATGCACTTGTCATGATGACGAGGACTTAGGCCTTCTCCAAAGCTAACAACCTGGGGGAGAAATGAAGGTGGAAGTTGGAACTACCGTATTTCTCTTCCTGCAATGATTAAATGACTCAGCATCCTGCGTGGAAGGCTGTAACAATCCTAACAGTACTGCTCAGGTAGTCTTCTCCAAAATCCGTGGAAAACTCATAAATGCTCACTGAACAGCAAGAGGAAATTTTCAAGTACAGATGTAATTCTCTAGCTTCAGAAAGCCCAGCTCCTGAAGTGAGAAGTGGACACGGCCATGTATGTCTCTGCTCCAAATCTTTCTCTGCCATTGATTTGCTAGATGCTTCATCAAATGCCAGCCATGACCTATCTAGACCCCAGTTAATCCCTTCATAAAGTACGTATCAATTGTCAATGAACTTGGCACAGTGGTGAAGAGACTCTGGTGTCAGATTACCTGGGTTTGAATAGGGGATTCCCCCCACTTACTTGACTCTCCCGTGCCTCAGTTTCCTCATCTGCACAACTAGAATAGTAACAGTACCACCTTATAGGATTGCTGCAAGCATTAAGTGACAGAGGAAGTGCTTAGAACAGGACCTGGCTCTTCGTAGGTGCTTAATAAGCTCTATGTATTGCATCCCTAAAATGAGAAAAGAAATACGGAATTTAGAAAAAAGGTATTTAAAAATGAATGTAGAAGCTTTCTTTTTACAAGACCACTTGAAACAGACTCCATCATATCTGACTGAGTGGAGTGAATGTAATGACTTTAAGAAGTCAAGTATACCAGAGACGAGAGTTCACAGACTCACTGCTGGTGACTTCTCCTTTTTGCCTCCTCTTCCCCAAAAGCAAGACATTACTACACAGTCACCTAAAATAAACACAGTCCATCCCTCTTTTCTGCAAGATTATATTAGTTTAGAAAGTCATCAATATAGATGATCATTTAGCGGGATATAGAGGTTGAAAGCTGTTTAACTTCTCATAGGCTAGTTTATACAATAGAGAAAATCCTAAAAAGGATACACTCGTCTGAAGAACAGATTTTTGCAAAATGAACCAAAAATGTCAATATTTTTTAAAGTAACACATGCCTTTTGTGGAAAACTTAGAAAGACAGTTTATTAGAGAAAATCAGAAGCCATCCATATTGCTCTGTTAATATTTTAGCAAACATTGCATCCTCTTTTGCCCTGAGAAGTTCTGAATCATCTAGACCAGAACATACTCCATGGGCAATGTCACATCCTGCTCTTTAGTCTCTTAACATTAATTAGACCATGAACATTTTTCTTGAAACACTGGAAACTTTTTATAAAGGTCACTTTCAATGACTACATAGTATTTAATCAGGTTGATTGGAATTTATTTAACTGTTTTCATGATGCTGAACATGTAACTTCTTTTTCAAGTCCTCATATGTGAAATCACAAATAACATTTCAGAAAGTATCTTTGTGCATCAACCCTTAAGATAGATTCTTACAAGTGAAACTACTAGAGTCAAAGGCTAAGAAAAATTTCAAGGCTTATCACACCATTTTCCAAAGTAGATGTAGTAACTTATCCTTTGCTATATGAAAGAATATCACATTTTTTAAAAAATCTTTGCTATCTCTATGTTGTTTTCATTTGCATTTATTTGATTACATTTATTTGATTACTAATGAGGCTGAACAATTTCTCTTACTTTTGTTGGCCATTTGTTTCCCCTTTTGCAAAGTCTGTGTATAAACTTTGTCCCTTTATTTATTGGGGTCTTACCATTTACATTAAAGATTTGTATTTTAAAAATTATATTAACCCTTTGTTGTAACTTGATTGATTACAACAGATTCGTTTTATTTATCAAACGTCCAGCTGTCTCCTGATACACAGGAACTTTATGTCCTTATTGCTGTTACTTAGAAAACTAGCCTACTTGGAAAGGGGACCCATTCTGAGGAAATGTAAACATGAGCAGTACAAGGAAACTGGTGGTCAAAGGAATGCTTGACTGCCCACTCCTGCATGTGACATAAGACTTACCATGTCCTAGCCCCTCAGCTTTGCAAAGAGGAAAGAGAGACCACAGCATTCGTTGACTGAGAACAAAGCTATCTTTCAGTGTAATGAGACAACCTAAGAAAAGATGTTGAGAGTCACTTGGTTTAGACACACGCCTCACATCTCTGGAGAGTATCCAAACACTCCCCTCCTTCCAGTATTCATGAAGGCTGGAAACACATCTTATTAAGTATCTCCATCACCTTCACACACAGCAGGCTCTCAAAAATGTGAGGGGAACGAAATTTGAATTGGATGATTAGCATAATCCCAGAGAAGCAATACAAAAAAAAAAAAAAAAAAAAAAACTTGGCTCTGAGAATTAACTACGGATTTGAGAGTCTTCGATTCCAATCTAGAGTCATATGGTTTCCCTGGGATGTAAATACCCAAAGAAAGGTTTAAGCAAGCGCTCCAGACAGATGCTTCCAGTGCAAAACCAGAGACATGGTCAATAGTAACACATCTCCCCCGGCTGCCGCAGTGATAAACTGATGTCCGTGCTCTCGGGTTTAGGAGGAAGAAACCAAACAGCCACATTTGCTGAAAGTAATCCACCATCATTGAGAACCGAGGGTCCACGTTGAATTTATTGTAAAAACTCCAAGCTTTAAATTTAGTTCTTTTCTTGTTTTTATGCGGGAGGGAGGAATACATTTGATTTCTGTGACCATCCCCTAAGATTTTAAAGTCGATTCAACATGAAGCCGCTTCCCCGAAGAGTATGCGCACACAGTGTGTACTTGTGTGTGCAGAGGACGAGTCGGTGTGGGTACAAACCTAAGGCCACCTCGCAGTCCCTCTCCATTGTCACTCCATTTGCTGTAAAGCTCAGCTGTGTCTGGCAACGTGCCCCAAGTGTTCTGAGACCTGGCCCTGGAGCTCAACTTGCCAAGTATTACAGTTCATCTTGACAGGCTACTACTCAGTTGGCTTTTGCAACTGTGCCTCCAGTGGGAATGAACATCCTGAGAGGTCACTGCATCTAGTAACTTCTATCTTGTGTCATATGTCTTGGTTTTGGCAAAAAAAATAATAATAAGCTCAGCATCTCACCTTTCCCCAAAAGTCATAGTTGATCCCTGGGGGCCTTGGAAGGAAAACCAGAAGTGTGCTTAAGAAAGTTCTGGACCTTTGGCAGGAGAATAAGGGGCAGGGTGTTAAAAATCCCCCCTGAAAGCAAGAATGGAGAGACAGCTTTATCACCTAACTACATGACAGCACCCCCGCAGAAAACCTGGCCCTCCTGACAGTGCACTTGGCAGACTGCCCTGATGCCACAATGACTTAATTGTGCCATGCCACCAGGTTCTCTCTGATGGCTTGTTTGCCTTGTCACCTCTGATGCTGGTCAAGAGGTCAAGCTTTCTTCAGCTTTCATGCCAAATTCCTGGGGTCCATCTCCCGCCTTGGGTGACAGCTCTCCCACCCCTCCAAAGACGTGTGGGAGATTTTGGCAGACTCTCCAACCCCTGCCTGTTTCCGTGCCAACTCTCACATCAATCTCTGTCATCCTGACTCTACCCAGCATGTGATGGTCACTGTGTATGTTTTGTTAACAAATAAAGAGCAGAAAAGAAAATCTACAGGGGAATTCTAAATCTATCTTGTTGCAACCTGAATGAGTCTGGGAAAATGTTTTACTACGGGAAACGTGAATGACCTTAATTCAAAATGGATCTTAGACCTAACATGGAGTTAAAACTATAAAACACTTAGAAGAACATATAGGAATAAATCTTCATGACCTTGAATGAGGCAATGATTTCTTAGATATGATACCCAAAGTGCAGCAATAAAAGAAAAATTAATAAGTTGGACTTCATCAAAAAATAAAACTTTTGTGCTTCAAATGACATCATCAAGACAGTGAAAAGATAACTCACTGATCAGGAGAAAATACTGGACAATCACATATCTGATAAGGGACTTAATTCAGAGTCTATAAAGGGCTCTTCCAAGCTCAGTAACAAACCAATACTAACCACCCAATTAACATAACGAACTAAAGATCTGATTAGACATTCCTCCGAAGAAAACATAGGAACGGTCAATCAGCAAATGAAAAGATGCTCAACCTCACTGGTCACCAGTAAAAGGCAAATCAAATCCACAACAAGATGCCACTCCACATTCACTAGAATGGACTACTGTTTGGCAATAAAAAGGAATGACGTTCTGGTCCATGTGGCATTGTGGATGAACCTTGAAAACACTGTGCAAACTGAAAGAAGCCAGTCACAAAATGCCATGTATTACGTGACTCCATGTACATGAAATGTCCAGAACAGGCAAATCTATAGAAACAGAAAGCAGAGGAGTGGTCTCTTCAGGCGGGGGATTGCGGGAAATGAGAGATGAATGCTAATAGGCACAACATTTCCTTTTGGAGTGACAGGAATCTTCTAAAATTAGGTGATAATACTGACTGCAAAACTCTGGAAATACACCAAAACCTACTGAATTGTGCATTTAAGACAGGTGAATTTTATGGCATGTCAACTGTGTCTCAATAAAGTTATTAAGAAAAAAAAGAATGCTCTCACATTCTTATTCGTCCAACACTTTGGCCTGCACCAACAACACAGACTAGCCGGTCTACCCAGGTCATGGGGGCCACCGTCTCCATCTCTGTTATCTTGGGGTTGCTGCCTCCTCTGTCCACCTCGCCAAGCTGAGACATGAAGGATCTGCCCCAGCAAATACACCCTGCAGTCTCACCTTTTCCCGAAATCACCATTTCCCAAGAAAATCCACCCGAAAAGGAATCCAAAGAGGAAATGAAAAACAGAAAGCACTTTATAACCTGTTGCTGGGCGTGCCGTTGCTTTGCACCAACCTGCATTCACACACACACACACACACACCCCAGTTTCTCTCCCAACACAGCCAGGTGGAGCCATGTTTATTTCTACCTGGGTTATCACATCCTAACAGAAATACTCATTTTCCCGTGGCTTTCTGTTTTCTTTTCTTCCCTCTCCAACGACATTTCTGTCTCCTGAACTCTCCTGAGCTCCTGTGATACGATCTTGCAAATTTACACCATCAGGAGACCCCGAGGGGCTGGGGAGCGCCTGCGCGGTGAAGTGGCACCCGTGCTCATGGACAAGCAGCTTTCCAAGGCGAAGAGCCAGGCCCCCTGCTCCCCTGCGAGGAGCCAGGCAGCAGAGGCTGGGGTGAGCGCTAATTGCCGCTCTCACAAAGCCAAGGGCAACCTTATCCAGGTGATCCATTAGCGGGCAACCACTATGAAAGGAGCGAGGAAGGAGGGAGAGAAATCAGGGCGAAGAGGTTAAACAGCACAAAAGTGATTTAAAGGGGAAAAAGGGCTTGAATGTGTGTGTGTGTGAAAGAGATAAAAAGAAGCAATTCAACTGTGGGAGGATTCAAGGACTCCGGCACCAAACTCAGCTCTCAGGCCTTTCGGTGTGTGTGACAGGCTGGGGTGGGGGGGTGGGGAGGCAGACGGCCCCCACCCCCTCCTCTGCCCCAACAGAGAAGGGGACTCTGTTCGATGGCTCCGGGAGGACCCCCAAAGGCGGCTCGGGTCACGAACAAGCGTGTGACAGTTGCTGCGCTTGGTTCTTCCTGGTTCTGCTCAGGGACCCCCTGCCCAGGAGCTCCACACCGACCTCAGCTAGAAAAATGAACACAGTCCTCGGGGCTGCACGAGCAGATCTGTACATCTGCCCAAGTGACTCCAAAAGCCCCTCCCTAGCCACACCTCTCCGCGACCTCCAGCAGCCAAAGGGGAACGTCCCTCCCTCTTAGAAATGGGGAGAATCTGACCTCCTCAGCCTCTTTCCTAGGAAAACAAACGTCCCAGTGACACCAAGCATTTCAAGGGCAAGACGGTCCTTTAAAAGTGTCTTAAGAGTCTCTTGCCTGTCTCTGGCGGGGGTCTTGTCTTTGCTCCTATCCCTCTTGCTGCTGCCAGCGATGCTCCGAGAGCACAGACCGGGTCCCCTGGTGATAATTCTCCATCAGGAAGCCGTGGGTCCTCGGCACCTTCGGCCCCCGCCTCCTGGCCCTCCCACCTAGGCCCCCACAGGGCTCCAGGGGCTGCCGGCCTTTGCCCCCGCAGCTGCGGCCCTCCCGGACGCCCTCCCTGCCCGTTGTCAGGGCAAACACCTGCTTCCCCGTCAGGGCTCAGATGAAGGGTCTGCCCCCACTCCACCCTCACACTCGCCCTGTGGCCTTTGTCACTCGCTCGGGGACTTGTTTGTTAGCACGCTTGCCTCCCCTACAAGTTGGTAAACCTCTGGAGACCAAAGTCTGGGTCCCGTTTGTTTTTTGAACCTGCAGCGTGTGACCCAGGTCACACGAGGAGCGTCCTACGTGTCCGAGTGAATGAGAGAATTAATGAAGTCGTGGCGGTGTTTCTCCTCGGAGCATTCTTGGGAGGGTTCCAAACACTATTCTATTTCAGAATGACTTAGAGAGGGGACGGGAGAATGGGGAGTCATGTTCAGAGTCTCAGTTTGGGAAGATGAGAAAGTTCTGGAATGGATGGCGGTGTTAGTTGCACGAGACATGAATATACTTAATGCCACTGAACTGTACCCTTAAAAAGAGTTAAGATGGGCACTTTCACGTTATGCACGTTACCACAAATCCAAAAGGAGACGCTTAGGCTACAGACCAGCAGGAGACGGCGGGCGGAAGGGACAGTGCGGGAGTCTGATCACTGAAAGGACTGAGAAGCCCGGGGACAGAAACCAAAGCCTTAAGGACAGCGCCCCTCTCATTTTAAACCGCAGCCCCCAAACCCATGGTGACAACGCCAAGTTCACACTCGGCTATTTGGTTGTACCAGAAAGTTCTGAGCTCCTCATGCAGTGCCCAGCCCATAGTAGATGCCGTGCATATTTCCTGAATGTTCTAGAATTGCTTGAATCAGCAGTTCAAGGCTGAGGACTTGTTCTGAGATCCAGGCCCCTCTCCTGTCACAGAGCAGGGGTGGTGACATCTGACTCCTGTGTGGTTCTCTCCTGAGGGACAGAATGTCCGCTGCCCAGGGACATCAGATGGCACCTGCCCCTTCCTGTCACCACCACAGATAGCACTGCATACCCCCACCAGCCCGCCACCTTCAGGCTTCTCCCTGAGTGGAAGCCCATCCTGGTCCATCCCTGTCCCAGCTCTTAATGTAACTCCTCCACCTGCTCTCCACACAA